>PVLC010014233.1:0-39482 GCA_004027655.1 Graphiurus murinus
AAATCAAATTTTTACTTTATTTTTATTGAAGTTTCTGATATGTGAGTTGCACATTCCAAATGTATGAGTCATCACACTCTAGAGAGTGGGCTTTGTTAACTGAGCATATCAAGGAAGACTGAGTGCTGTCCAGTGATCCCAGCATGAAGGCCCTTATTTTTAATGATTAGGCAACGACAAAATTTTAAAGGCCTTACAAAGAGTTTTTAAAACAACTGATGTCATGACAATAAAAAACAAGTCCTAAGACAGTCTGAGATATGAAAACTTTCTAAAGTTCTCTATACCATTTTTTCTGATTTATGTTTTTCAAGAAATGTGAGACCACATGTATAATTGAACAAAAGACTATGTGGCACATTCAAGTGACATTTCTAAATTCAGGATCTCAACTGCTAGACAGACAGATTTGTTTCATTTATATCTCCAACAAGAATGTAAAACTTGACAGTTATAGTGGAGTACTTTATCAGGCCAAATATTTAATGCCTAGAAATTCTGAAAAAGAAAGGAGAGAGGGAGAGAGGGAGAGAAGGGTAAGGTGAAAGAGAGACAGTGAAGAAAAAGGAGGGAGAGAAGGGAGAAAAGGAAGGAAGGAAAATCCTAGGCTGCCTCTGTTTCCCTAAACTTCTTTTATTTTTTGCCTTGCAATACTGGGTATTGAACCCAGGGCCTTCCATATGCTAGGCAAGTGCTCTGTCATTCAGCCACATCTCCAGCCCCCTGTTTTCTTTCACTGAGAATGTCCAGTGATTCCCTAGGTTGTAAGCCCCAATAACACTCATACCTTCATACTTCTTTTTCTTATAGAAAAGTATATACTGAATAATATTTTCTAAATCTGATTCTGTATGTACTTAAGTTGAGAGAGAATGGAGGCTGAAATTCTTCCCTCTCCCCACTTTCTTAAGTGAAATGACAGCAGCTAACTATCTTATGTCATCTGTAGGTGATTGCAAGCAAATGTTAGACTGTTCACAAAATATCAGTTACTCAATTGTTTCATAGCACTGTAGAAGCTTAGGAAAAATATTAGAATTCACATAAGCTTTCCTACAAAACTTTTGTTGTTTATTTAATAGTTAATCATGTGTAGCCTCATTGATTAATAGAAAATTATTTTTGTTTTACTCTACTTGATATTTGCTTATTCATCTACCTACCTTTGGTGTGTGTGTGTGTGTGTGTGTGTGTGTGTGTGTGTGTGTGTGTGTGTTTGTGTGTGTGTATGTGTATGTGTCAGAGTGAGAGTGGGTGGGGTATTTGGCCAATGCAGTGATCTAGAAAATAACTTATCTCTCTTCCTCATGAAGAGACATTTCAAATTCTGAGTGTAGCTACACATTATGGCTTCAAGTTTTCTCAGTGTGCATTTCCACACCTCGCCTTTATTGGCTTGAATTTCCTCATATTGTTTGAAAGACTAGCTGAGTACTGCAAACTATGTTTATTAACCTTTCCATATTTATGAAATTATTCTCCTATTATTGTAACTTTAAACTATTTTCATGTTTTGCTATTATAAATCATGAAACACCTAGTAACTTTTCAGCTTTAATGTTATCAAATATATATTTAAGGTATATTCAAATTTCAAAGGGTTTAATTGCTTGGTAATCACTTTTATTTCACTTTTATAAGTTGTCTATTACATTGATTCCTGTAATGTTAACTGCTTTTATAAGTTAGCCTCATTATGAATAATGATTTTAAAAAAATATAATTTCTGCTTGCCTACATGTTTTATGTGGCTCCAGGCAGATGGTTAATTGGATGGAATGGGAAATTCTATCTGCTTATGTCAGAAATTATGCTTTGTGAAAGCAAAAGATGCATATCTCTCGTTGACTTGTATTGTTAAAAATGTCTCAGAGGTGAGACTATATAGTAATTGCTCAATAAATATACTTGCATGAAAATTTTAGTGGAGGAATGAACTACATGTGGAAATAATTGGACCAGAAAGAAGAAAATGATAATGAAGAGAAAAATAGGAGGTCCTGGAGCAGACATTAAATAGTCCTGATGACCCGATGTGAAATGTTAAGAACCCATTAACAACTTCCTATACCAGAAGCATGCTTTGATGCCTCCAAAATCATAATACTCATTCTATTTTTTACTTTTAACTTCCTCTGACATTGTTCTTTTTTCTTATATAGAAACAACTCTTCATTTCTGTTTTAAAAAATAAAATCTTAATGAAATTATATTGACTTATTGAACATTGCAAAGTATTTGAGATAGAACTTGATTTCTCAAAACAACCCTCAGAAAGTTTTATCATCATTTTTGTTGAAATAAATACATAAACTATGCTTCAAGAATGATGCCACTGCAACGACATAGCTGGTAGGTAATAAAACTAGTTTTTTGTTTTTTAGTTTGCAATGTTGGCACATCTACTTTTCACTGAGCTAGTGGCATATCAATGCTAGGTTTCCCTAGTCTCCATTCTTTTTCACTCAGCTTTTATCCTTTTAGGTTTATGTAAGTCTCTTTCCATGTCATCATCCGCAGTTCAGATAGGTCATTCCTGATATGAGCTCTCTAACATGACATGAAGGACTTTCCCAGGGGGACTTTATATTTCAACACTATGGCCAAATGAGTGAATGGACCTCATTCATCCCAAATAAAATACCACATATTTACTAATGACTCCCATTCCTGTGTTTCTAGTTCACTGACATTTCCCTAAGTTTTGTATACTATCAGGCACTAATGATCTTTCCCTCCTTGAAACTTTCCCTTCCTGCCAGGTGTGGTGGCACATACCTGTAACCTCTGTACTTGGGAGGCTAAGACAGGGTGATGACAGGTTCTAGGCCAGTCTCAGCAACTTAGCAAGACCTTGCTTCAAAGTAAAAAAATAAAATAGGCTGAGCATGTGGATCAGAGGTTCAGAGGTAGACTATATCTTGGGTTTAATTTCCAGTACCAAAAAAAAAAAAAAGATTTAGGAATATTACCCTCTTGTTTTCTCAGAACCAATTTCTTCTTGATTTTCTTCCAGCCTCTGTGGCTGCCCTTTATAAGTATCTGCTATGGGATTTCTTTTTCAGACTTTCAAAGTACAATTCAAAGATTTTTTTTCTCATTCATCCAATCTTATCAGTATTGTCATTCATAATTTTCACTGTCATTTGTAAGCTCCTGTAATTTTATTTGTTTATTTTACATACCAAATATCTACCATGTACTGGAGACTAAGTGCTAGAGATATAGCAATGGCAATGGAATGCCCTGCCTATATGGAGGGTAAATTTTAGTGGAGAACTAGTAGACAGTAGTGAAGTAAATATCAGGATGGCAAAGTATTGTAAAGAGAAACAAGGAAAGTGATAGGGTTTGGCAAGGACTGTGCTCTGTTTGTAACATATGAGAATGACTCCTGTGTTAAAGTAACATTTCAGCAATAACATGAAGGAGATGAATGAATGATATGTGTCATATCTGGGGGAATGACATTCCAAATGAATGGAAGAGTCAGTGTAAGATTCTGGATGGGCAGGGTATGGTGGTACACACCTGTAATCTCTGTACTTGCGAGGCTGAGACATGAGGATAACAGGTTTACAACCAATCTCAGCAACATAGTGAGGCCTCAGTAAGTTATTGAGATCTTTAAAAAAATACAATAAAATAGGGCTGGGGGTGTAGTGGAGAAGAATGCCCCTAGGTTTAATTCCCAGTACCAAAACTAAGAGAATTCCCTAAAGAGAACATGCTGGATGTTTAAGAATATCAGGTAGAACAATGTGGCCATAGAGAGGTATATATTTAGGAGAATGTAGAAGGTTAGAGACAGAGATATCATTTAGGGGTTTTTATTGGAAGTGATAGAATCTACAGAGAGTTTTGAAGAAAACAGGGCTGTGATCTGATTTTATAGTAAAAGGATTTTTCTGCTGCCTCTCTGGAGTTCAGAGTACAGATTGGCAAATGTCAAAGCAGCTGACCAAATAAAAAGCTACTCTAATAGTCAAAACAAGGGATAATGGTGCTTGGACTAAGATGATAGCAGCAGAGGTGGTAAGAAAATTGTCAATCCTAGATACATTTCTAAAGTGTGGCTCAAAGAAGCTAAACCTTAGCGTGCTGGCCTACAGCTTTTCCTTGAGCCCCTGACATATATTTTGAGAGGCTTATTTAAGGTTTCTGCCTGCACATACCATTTACACCTCAGCTATGCTAAAAATCAAGGATATGAACCTTGTGTTAGTCTGTTTGCTGTGCTATAACTAAATTCTTAGATGGATATGGTGGTTTATGCCTGAAACCCAGTACTTGGGAGACTGGGACAGGAGGATCACCGATTTGAGACTGGCCTCAGCAACTTAGAAAGACTCTCAGCAACCTAGTGAGACCCTGTTTTGAATTAAAAAAAAAAATTAAAAAGGGCTGGGTGTGTAGTTTGGAGGTAGAAAGTGTTTGGGTTCAACCCCCAATAACACACACACACACACACACACACACACACCAAAATTCGTTAGACTACAGAATTTGTAAATAAGAGACATTTACTTTTTACAGATTCAAGGCTGAGTTCAAGTTGAGGCAGCCAGCACAACTCTTGTCTGGTGGGCACCTCTTTCTTACAGATGGTGTCTGCTAAGTTTTTTACATGGCAGAAGGAGAAGGCAGCTCTCTGGGTGTCTTTTACAAGGGCAATAGCCCCACTCAAGGGGGCAGAGACCTCAAGACCTAATCATCTCCCAAAGGTCCCATCTTCTAGTACCTCACCTTGAGGGTCAGGTTTCAATATATGAATGTTAAGGGGACACAAACATTCAGGCCACAGCGAATACCCAATGTGTGCCATGCCTACTCTCCTTGCATGATTGCATCAGGAAAGTTATTTAGTGGCAATAAACCTTCAACTTCTCATGTCTTATAGGTGACTAAAAATAATACCTCATTGGAAAAATGGCTGAATAATTTGATGAAACCAATTAACTATGTCCTTTTGCTCTCTTATCAGTCCCTATTTTTGCCCAGTTTCTATACTCCTGCTTATACACTATTCTATAGACATGTCCAATTCTTTAGTCTATGAAAGACATGTCCAAGTCTTTAGTTCATGAATTTCTATCGTTAGCATAGTTACTAAAAATTATTTAAATGCAGGTTCACAGCTACCACTACCCCCCTCTCCAAAAAAAGGGATTTCTGATTGCTAAGTTTTCCTGGGGTAAAGCAATGGTATGCTATTTTTTCAAAGATCTCCATGCATTTCTGCTTTTAAGGATAATCTTAAGTTTTTGATTCAGACACAGACTTCTGAAAGAAACTGGCTGTTTCCCAGTATATTACCTTTGTCCCTTCTGCCTGAATATTCTTCATTTTGCCTGTCAACCTGGAAAACTCTTATTTTCCCCTCCTAAAAATGATGAAATATAACCTTCCTTGAGAACTCCTGTGAGCTACTCAATCACTTTATTATTATTTTCCTTATACTGAGACATTTTAGCTTGAAGAGTTTTCTTTGGCTATATTTATCCCACTGTACAGTAATTTATAACTACTGTATCTCTCTTCAGCAGATTGCTAAAACATTGAAAAGCAGGGTAGAACTTCCTACTGATTGCTGTTGCCTGGAATAGTACACATCAGATGACCCACACATTTGTGTTACAGTTTCTTACAAGTTGAAATTCCTCATTGGCTTAGGAATTAAAGGAAGGAAGAAAAGAAGGAGGAGAGACCAAAAAAAAAAAAAAATAGTGGTCATTATTTTACCTTCTGCCCACAAATGGCCCTACATAATCTTGTGTTTATAATTTTAACGTACATAACCATGCATTTCCTCATGATGTGACCAAAGAAACAGTTTAATGTCTTATTTCAACAATAGTGAAATATCGTAATTCTTTTCACTTTTACTATTATTGGCAGGCTGTTTTTCATTTTTCATGGAGAAAAGCACATTTACTCTGCTTTCCATTCCTACTTAGTGTAATTTTTCTGATGAACAATTTATGTATGCCTTAGGTACAGCCATTTATATTCAGTTAAAGAGGTTAATGAATGGAAAAGCCATGCATGCTATGAGATCTCGATGAGTTTGTTATTTTTTTCATTTGGAAATTTGTGGGGAAACATAGGCAAATGGAGCATAACAATAACATATTAAAGAATTGAACTTTGTGTTTCCAGTTTTGCATTGTGTCTTTGTTGATCTTAAACAGCCTGAGTTTCAAGACAGGAAAAATTTACAACTATTGAGGTGAGAACTTCATGAACAAATTATTCAGCAAAGTATGGGCTGGTTAGTCACTATAGACTCAAAATTTTTGATATCTTCTTAGTATCATAATAGAATAAATGTTAAAGACACATTCACTGAAGAAAACTGGTGAGAAATCATCCACTGGTGGGAAATAAGAGTTTTGAATAAGGAGTATTGTTCCTGAAGGTGAGATCAAAAGTCATATAAAAACCACTTGATACTATAGTTCTTTAGTATAATTTGAAATCAGGTATTGTAATGCCTCCAGCATGGTTCTTATTGCTGAGAATTGCTTTGGCTATTCTGGGTCTTTTGTTCTAGCTTATGAATTTTAAGACTCATTTCTAGCTCTCTGATGAATGACATTGGTATGAGTGTACTTATTCAGGCATCATAGCTCACTAAGATAAAAGATTTCATTCCAAACAATGCAATACACTTAGAAATGTTCAGAATTCCATGTGATAGCCTGAGTATTGTCTTATGATTATAAAAATTTGTATTATATTCATTACTAATGACCTTCATCACTGTCATGGAATCTCCCAAGGAAAAATTGATTGACCGAATAATACTTAGTCTCCTAGTAGTTATTAATATATAAGTTTAGTGGGAGTTAAAAGCTACCTTCTGATATACAACCTTGGGACGAAGGTAAGTGCTCCTCCTTCACAGAAAAGCAGAGACCCTCCTCCTGGTGAGTATTGTAAGCAAGCAAACACTTTAAGATCAATGTAATGCAAATACACTGTGGCACTACTTTGTTGTTATCTCTTGGTTGTTTGGAAGAAGAAATCCTACTTTACTTTTAATTCCGCCTACATACAATATAAGAAGAAATCCACTTATAGTAAAAAATCATAGTGTTGAGATGTCTCTCATACTTCCGTCACATCCATCTAAAGATAGAGTGCCATGCACTTGTCAAACTATTATCAACTGGCAAATAAGGATAGACGAGAGTGTCTTGACTGTGTGTGTGTATGCATGCACGTGTGTGTGTGTGTGTGTGTGTGTGTGTGTGTGTGTGTTTATTCATTCAGTCCAACACACATGCATTTTTCCTTTTATAAACCTATCATTGAATCAGTAATAGACTCAAAAAGATGTGTTCAGAATGACTGGTGTAAATTGTTCTATCACAGTGAATTCCTCTAGTTATATATTCCACCAATTACATCATTTCTTTTTAAATGTACCCAGATTATCTGGAAAATTAATATTCTACACTATAATTAAGTTTTAACTAATTTAAGGAGAATATTATATAATTCTATGAATATAATACATCTAAAGTTTAACAAGACAAAGAGAAACCAAGAAAGAGGGGGAAACTTTGAGTTTTTCTGAAACATGTTTTCTTAAATAACCTTGAGGTTCTAAGATGAAAAAATACCACTAGAAATAAATTAGGAAAAGTAAGAAAATAAATATATAAAATGTGAACACATCTTGACTCAGACAAATAGTCATAATTTTAAATGTTTTGACCATTATAAAAAACAACTGGATATAAATGATAAGTAATTTAAGTATTTAAAAATAATGAGAACATAATCTAAAGATAGTATTAATAAGATATATAACAGCAGGAATTAATTGATTAAAAAGTAAAAATGATTAAAGGTGAAAGTACATGCAATTGTAAAATAAAATCTGAGGCCCTATTACAGAGATCAACAAAATATTTTCAAGTGTGAGGTGATGTATATTTGTTTTAATCTAGGTACTGAATGAGACACTAGGTGATAACCTAGTTCATAAAGTACTTTTGATTTAATGTCTGGTGAACAATATTTAACATTTCCAAGGTTTGCAATCACTGTCTCAATGGCACTTGAAGCTTTAATTGGTAACGTTAAGTCCAAACTAACTGAGGAATACAGTTTATGGAACAGCCAATAATATGAACAAGGCTAAAAAGAAGATATAATTATTTTGTAAAACATTTGAAAGTATCTTAAACTTGTCAATTGGCATTCAAATACCTAATATGGACAGACAAAAGGGAAATAATTCTTTCTTCAACAAAATGTGGTTTTAAAAATTCTATGGTTAGGAATATTGTTCTAATTTTTATTTTTTAGTTCCTGAACATATGTCAAAATATTAAAATTAAATCTCAGTCGGACGTGGGGGTGCACACTTGTAATCCCAGCACCTAGGAGGCTGACATAATAGGACTACAGGTTCACAACCAGTCTCAGTAACTTAGTGAGGCCCTCTGAAAATTAAAATCTGTTTCAAAATAAAATAATAAAATAGGGCTTGGGGTATTGCTTGGAGGTAAAATGCCTCTGGGTTCCATTCCCAGTATCACAAAAAAATAAATAAATTAATTAAATCTCTACATATTTTAATAATTCAGTTTCTAAACATAAAATGATGTTCTCTTGATCAATACTTTTAATTCAAGTAATTATATTTAGCATTTTAAGTAGTATTACATTCTGATAAGACAAGAATATAGAAACATCTGCATGATGCTATAGTTTTTATATTAGGAGACTAGGTAGTTTATGATATATATGAATCTGTTTTAAAAAATTATTTTGTTAACATTATTTCCATGATATGATTTTATATTTTTTCACCATAAAGATGTTTACAAAATGTAATTTACTTACTTAGAAGAAGACATGACTGAGCTGGGCATGGAGCTGAATGCCTATAATCCAAGTCCTTGGAAGGCTGAGAGGGAGGATCACAGCTTTAAGGCTAGCATGCAGTGATTGCTTCACATGAAAAACACTGATGAATTGACTAAATACTGAATAATTGCTCTTGTCTCTTTCTCTCAATCTCTATCTATCACTGTCTTCTCCCCTTTCTTATTATTTATAAATCCACTCTATCTATCATGGCATTGAATCTTTATATTTGGCCATCAATTATGAAATTTATTTTAAAACAAAAATATTTAACTTAGCAGAACCTTTTCAAAATAAAAAAATACAATAGGAGTTGGGTGTAACTCAGTGGTAAAATTCCCCTCGTTTAATCCCCAGTACCACACACAAAAAAGATGTTGACTATTATGGTCTAAGGCACCATTAACTAATGCCTACTTTTAAGTTTGGAGCTTGCATGAGATTTTTTTTTAGAAGAAAGAAAGGCCTAGAAGTTTTGTAATCAATTCAAAATATAGCAAAGGCCTTGGACATACGTATTCAGAATGACTTTTGTTCCAGAGTAAGGCTTGGAGATCGGAGGGTTAAAAGAACAATGTCCTAGATGCAGACTTATTGAGAACCATGCTAGTTACTAGAATATGGAGAGATAGTCATTAAATAGGACTGAACACTCTAAAAGAAATTATGTCTTAAGAACTAAGAAAAAAAATCTTTCTGAATAGTGACAAAAGACAGAAAGGAAAAAAGCATACAATAACAGGTATTACTTGTTAAGTAATAGGTATTATTACAATCTTTTTTTTTTTCTCAAGTGAGCATTAAACCCTAGAAATTTAGAGACACTGGATCTATACTTAACAACAACTAGATTCTGCTATCTAGTGAAAAAGAATGATGCTGAGACAAGAGGGTCAGGCAAAACTCAGTAAATGAATTTCAATATAGTCAAGACTAAAAGGAGAAGCATTTGGCAGGAAAGCACTTTCTGTGGGAGAATTTATCAAAACTTATATACATCCAAGATAGATCAAGTTGTCACTGCTAATAAGTGCTAATATTGTAGTCAATAATTGATCACACCATGTCTTACATGTTTTTGCTTGTAACCAAAATAGTCCATTTTTCTTATTAACAGAATGGATTTCTGTTACCACTTTATGTCATTCTCTTAGATGTAATGCTACTTTCAGTGTATCTGCATGCTTAGAACAGTTTATGCTGATAATTTTTTATTAATGTGAAGGGTACAGAAAGATATAAATTAGAAAGAACTTGCTCTGTATGACCTACTTTCTTGCCAGAGATGACTGTGACACTAAATATATACATGGATTATCCTGTTTCAAGGTCTGGGGGTATAGCAAATAATGGATCAGTTGATGGGAGCTTCTGGAATCAATTTTCTACAAGTATCAAGCAATATGAAAAATACACAGATGTTGGAATTTAAACTGGGTTGATATTCCTATGCAGTATATAAATTTAGATCATTTTTATCAAACTATGCTTATATAAGCTTGGACGTCAGATGGTTTTGTTCTATTCTGTCTGATAATGAGATTCTCTTACTGTGTTTCTTCTTGCTGTAACCAAACCTAAGTGTTTTGTTGATGAGCAATTGACAGGCAGACTACTGGTTTCAAGAGGACCATTAGATCCTACTTACTTAAAAATCCCTGATATCTGTGGAAACAAATGTGCATGAAAGCCAGAAAAAAAAAAATCACTCAAATATTGACAAATGGGTAAAGGAAACATTAACTGGGAAAAAATATCCATGGATACTTAAAAAAATTGCAGATCAAATTGTATTATGAGGTATTATGAGGCAAACAAAACTGGTTAAACATCAAAATAGATAAGACAGGAGATTGTTCCACAGTAGATAATTGGAACACAGAACCATGATAGTGCACATGTATAGAGCTACAGAGGCTTATAGCAAGATTGTGTTGTGGAAGAATGTATGGGCCACATGCACAGGAATGCTACCATGGCAGGGTTGAGCAACCTGGACAAACCATTTTGCCCACAAAGGCTAAAATGTGTATTTTCTTGTCACTTAAAGAAAATGTTTGAGCCGGGCGTGGTGGCGCACACTTGTGATCCCAGCATTCAGGAGGCTGAGACCGGAGGATCCGGGTTCGCGGCCAAGCTCAGCTACCTAGTGAAGCACTCCGCAACTTAGTGAGACTCGGTTTCAAAATAAAGAATACAAAATAAGGCTGGGGGTATAGCTCAGAGGTAGAATGCCCCTGAGTTCAATCCCCAGTACTGCAAAAAAAAATAAAAGAAAATGTTTGCCAACCATGTAGATGATTCAGTAGATTTTTATACATTGGTGTTCTATTCAAGAATCTTGCTAATGATGTTGAACATTTCTTCATACATTTATTGGCTATTTGTATTTCTTCTTTTGTGAAGTATCTATTTAGATCCTTTGACCATTTTTTGATTGGGTTATTTGTTTTCTTAGCTGTGATTTTCTTGAGTTCTCTGTATATTCTAGTTATTAGTCCTGTATCAGAGGAGTAGCTGGCACAAATTTTCTCCCAGTCTGTAGGCTCTCTGTTGAGATTCTTGATAGTTTCCTTTGCTGCAGAGAAACTCTTTAGTTTAATGCAATCCCATGTATTGATCTTCCTTTGAGTTGCTTGTGCCGTTGGGGTCTTGCTGAGAAAGTTTTTAACTGTGCCTATGTGTTGAAGTGTTGGGCCTATGCCCTCTCCAAGGATCTGCACGGTCTCTGGCCTGACTTCTAGGTCTTTGTTCCATCTTGAATTAACTCTTCAGCGGGGTTTATTTCCATTTTTCTGCATATGGCTAACCAGTTTTGCCAACACCATTTATTGAAGAGGCTGTCTTTTTTCCAATGCATGTTTTTGGCTTCTTTGTCAAAAATCAATTGACTGTTCTTTTGTGGGTTTGTTGCTGAATCTTCTATTCTGCTCCATTGGTCTCTGTGTCTGTTTTTGATGCCAATACTATGCTTTTTTTTGTTGTTGTTGTTGTTATTGTTGTTTTTTGCGGTACTGGGGATTGAACACAGGGGCATTCTACCTCTGAGCTACACCCCAGCCCTATTTTTTATTCTTCATTTTGAAACAAGATCTCACTAAGTTGTGGAGGGCCTCACTAGTTAGCTGAGGCTGGCCGAGAACCTGGATTCTCTGGTCTCAGCCTCCCAAATGCTGGGATTACAAGTATGCGCCACCACTCCCGGCCCCATGCTATTTTTATTACTGTGGCTTTGTAGAATAGTTTGAAGTCAGGTATTGTGATGCTTCCTGCATGGTTCTTGTTGCTAAGAACTACTTTGGATATTCTGGGTTTTTTTTTTTGTTTGTTTGTTTCAAATAAATTTAAGGACTGATTTTTCTGTCTGTGAGGAATGATCTTGGTAATTTAGTGGGTGTCACATTGAATCTGTAGAACACTTTGGGGAGAATGGCCATTTTGATGATATTTATTCTGCCTACCCCAATTAGAATGGCAGTCATCAAAAACATAAACAACAACAAATGCTGGTGAGGGTGTGGAGAAGTGGGAACCCTAATACATTGTTGGTGGGATTGCAGATTAGTGCAACCACTTTGGAAAACAGTATGGAGGATCCTCAGACGAATGGGAATGAATCTACCATATGATCTAACAATACCACTTCTGGGTATCTACCCAAAAGAATAGAAACCAAACTATTATACCGATGCCTGTCTATCTATGTCTATAGCTTCACAATTCACAATTGCCAAACTGTGGAAGCAGCCAAGATATCCATCAACAGATAAATGGATTACAAAACTATGGGATATGTACACAATGGAATTTTACTCAGCCTTAAAGAAGAACAAAATCATGTTATTTGTAGGGAAATGGATGGATCTAGAAAACATTATGTTAAGTGAGATTAGTCAGTCACAAAAAGTAAAAAATCATATGCTCTTCCTAATATGCGGATGCCAAGGAGAAGGTGGGACATAAGGGAGACTCTGGACAAAGAAAGAGAAACCTTAAATGAGCAAAGAAGGTGACTTAACTGAAGGTGATGGGGGGGGAACACCCTAATGCACATGATGTACTTTCACAGTCATATCAAAGTCAATCACTAAACTGAACTTGAGAAGGAGGGAGGGCGGGGGAGTGGGGTGGGAATTGGGGAAGGGTTAAATGAGAAATGCGTGCATGTATGCCTTTACCAGCTTGTGCCTAACAAAGATGTATGATTACAATGCAGCAATTAAAAAGTAAAAAAGAATCTTGTTAAATTTATGAATCTATATTCATGAGTTGTTTTTTCCCCCACAGGGTTTTGGATTTTCTATGTGTGTGATTATGTATGTGGAAATAATGACAGCTTTATTTTGGGTGTTTTAAGCTTTGTGCTTTATTTTTTTCTTGCTGGACTGTGTAATCCTTCCAACTGAATAAAAGTAGTGATAGAGAAATACAAGTCTTATTTTTAAATTTAGGAGAAGATGACTCAGTATTTGATCAGATGCAGGTTTTTTTTTAATGATATCTTTTATCAGAGTATGAATTGCCTTCTATTCCTAATTAACTGAAAATTTCTAACATTCATCTATCAGATACACTGACTTTTAAAAGCACTGATTTTTTTAGTTGTAATGTATTATCTAAACATAATACATACATTCATGAACACACGTATACATATATACATATATATGTGTATATATATAACATATATATGTAAGAGTTATTTCGTGGAGATATTTACAAGAAAAGCACTATTATTAGTATCTCTAGTGGGATAGTATATCTTAGTGCAAACCTCATTGTTCTCTTACTATTTTCAAAAAATTATACAAGTAAATGTTGCATTTTAAAAGTATAGGTTACAATGTTGCATTTACATTATAATTATGAATATAAATTAATATTATTTTTATGTAAAGGAATCCTATAGAGCCCTTATGTACCAAGTACTCTATGAATGCTATATTGATTGAAACTCATATGTGTATGAAAATATTAAAAAGAAACATACCCCCAAATACTCAGATTATCATCTTGCATGCATTAGGTTCTGAGAATTTTTTAAAATGTCTATATTTTCAAGTTAAATTTTATTCACTATTAAAATTCAACTTACAATATTAGGAATTACCAATTTACCATCACAATTAACGTAAATGGACAATAGACATTTTAAATTTATGCAGGTATTTTATAATTTTCATTTTCCAGGGAGGAAGCATGATAATTGCTTTGTACTGGGGATATATTTCTAGGTGTTGGAGTTTGAAGCCCTTGGGTTTCAGGCTCTGGTTAGAGTGGATTAGACGATGTTGCAATTTGTTGTGTTGTTATCTGTGTGCACAGGTTCCTGCTAGGTTTTAGGTCTAATTAGCATTGTTGCATAGAATCAGTAAAAAGGACACGGGTTCCCAAACCCTTGATTTCTTTATAGTCTGGTTCACTATGTCTTATAGCTACAAATACCACCAACCACATCTGTCTGGCTTCAATAAAAATAAGAGTGTTAACTTGTTTTTTTTTCTGTTTTACAAAATGCATCTTACTAGGTGATGGTGATGGGGGTATGGGTGGACTCATTCACAGCATGCCTTCCATTTACTGGGTCTTCACATTGAAAGGATGTGGCTAAGTCATCCTTTGTATATGACTCTGTCACCTCCAAAATTGTGCTTTGTGATTTAAAGTCTTTTATTAATGAATATATTTCTCATGCTGCAGAAAAAAAAATTAACCCATTGAAACTAGTTAACCTGTCAGAGCTTGATCTATATCATTTATAAATCTGCTCCTATCCAGTGTTCTCCTGAAGCTCAGGGTGTGCCTTAAGACTGAGGAGACTTAATGGCCACAGGAAATATCTCGGAATATTCTCATATCTTCTCTATCTCTTTATTCTGCCTGACTTTTTAAAAATTGATTCTGTATAAATGCAAATATTGTTCTGCCACCTGCCTATATCTGCATTTCTTTCATTTGATTTGCCTCTGGGTTATTACCACTGTTCTTTACTTGATAATAACCCACACTCCCTTTTGGAGAAAGTGACTTACTTCTATTGCCTTTGCTGAAAAAGCAGTTTCCTCCCCTACTTGTCATGTTTTACTGTTGCAAAGCAAGTTTTGTTTGATCTTAATTATTGCTTGGGGCAAAACAGGTGGACTCCCTTCCTCATTTTAAACCACAGCAGATCAAGGTACTCCAGTGACAGGTAAACCTGGATCCTTCATAAAGCCGACATTGTTGTGTGCAAACTTTTCTCATTTTGCACCTGTCGTTTTTCATCATGGTACATCATAGCTACCTCATGCTGTGTAGCCACATGGCCACCAAAATGACACTTACCATTACAAATAAGAGCACAGCTTGTATTCTTACCTGCATTTGCCATGAGAATCTTTGAGGAAAAAATGAAAAGGAAAAGGAAAAACAATTGATTTCATAACTCATTGTAAAGTGGTCTATGTATTTTTAATCTTACATTTACTATTTAAGGTCATACTATGAGTATTGATTGTTAAATATATTTCACACAAAGACTATATGGAGAAGTTTTAGCAATGACTATTAGGTGGCTTATTAATCTTTCCAATTGAAAAATAACAAAAAGAAAGCAGGGCTGGGTATGTGGCTCAGTGGTAGAGAACTTGCCTTGCATGGGTGAAAATCTGCTTTCAATCTCCACCACAGAAAGAAAAAAAGGAAGAAGAAAAAGGAAAGGAAGGAAGAATGAAGAAAGAAAATGGAAATGAAATATTTGTCTTAATTATTCTATAATATGTACTGTGTATTACATCATTAAATATGGAGGTATATATTTGTACACGCACTTCACACACAAAATTTATATCCATTCTACGTAGCAAATAAAATGTTGATTCTGATCCCAGTACTTGGGAAGTTGAGACAGCAGGATTGTAGGTTTGAGGCCAGTGACTTAGAAAGAGCCTACTTCAAAATAAAAACTGAAAAGGTATAGGGTGTAATTCAGAGACAGATTATCCCTCGTTCAATCCCCAGTACCACACACAAAGAAATATTGATTCCACTCGTTTATACAACCATAATTATATGAAGATATTTTATCTTTCCTTGGTGTATATTACTAATATTTTATACATTTATTTTTTCTACATTTTATAAAAAGAACATAACCATTATAGACAAATATGTATTTAGAATCAGTATTTAAAATTTGTTGTATTATGAAGAAAATATTTAAACATGGCATAATATAAAATTAAAAGTATGCATATACACATGCAAACCCTCAAATCATATATATAAGCTTTAGTAAAAGATGATTCTAGTTAGCTGAGCAATCTATAGTTTATTTCCTCTATTCCACTTTTGGGTTTCTTGTATTTTTTTCTATTATGGATTTGAGTTATATAAAGAGGAAAGTATCTTTATTTGGAAAAAAATTAAACCTGCAGAAATCACTGTGACAAAATAATGTGAGATTATTTAAAATTCCATTAAAGTCAGAAAAAAAATAAGGTAATAATTTTGTAGGGAAGTAATTTACCTGTTACATTGAGTAGTTTGAAAAAACTACACAGATAAAATGTGATTATTATGAAAGAGATAGCCAGAAAATATGAGAGATGAACCTCAATCTAAAAGAAATATACACAAGTGTCCAAAGCATGAGATATAAAGAAAAGCTATTGAAGTTTTTGCTAAGCTTTCTGAAATGAATTTTCCCACCAGCATTTAAGATAACATAAAAGACAAGGAATAAGAAAGAACCAAATTGCGAGTTATGAGTGACATCTCTGAAAATTTTAGTGATTAGACAAAAATGACAGAAATGAGTGCATGTATGCCTCTACCAGTTTTTACCTAACAAAGATGTATGATTACAATGCACTAATTAAAAATAAATAAATAAAGTCATTACTCAGTACTAAAAAAATGATAGGAAACACATATACATTAATATTTACCTAAAAGAAAATAATATTATATAATCTTCAGGCCCTGTCCTAATTATATTGTATAAGTTTATTTAAAATAGTTTCAACTAGGCATGATGGTGTCCACTTGTAATCCCAATATTGAGAGGCTGAGACAGGAGATAGCAGGTTCTTGGTCAGCCTCAGCAAAAGGAGGCACCACAACTTAGTGAGACCTTGTTTCAAAATAAACAATAAAATAGCTACACTGGAGGTGTAGCTCAGAGGAAGATCACTCTTGGGTTCAATCCCCAGGACCACACACACACACACACACACACACACACACACACACACACACACACATGGCTTCAGAGGGAAAAAAAACAAAAACAAAAACAAACTTCTACTGTTTTTTATTTTTATATGTAAAGAAATCAAAAAAAATATTTTGTGATATGTGAAGTGCATTTTTTTCAATTGAAAGCTACAGTATTGCAATTTACACTTGATATTAGTCATTTATATCTCATTGTATTAAACACATAGTTTGGAGACAAAGGATATTATCTTATTGTATTTTTGGTTACATATTTTTGGTAATTGTTAGTGTGAAGGTAAAAGGTACATATCCACTCTCTTAGACTATGAACTTGGAAAGTTTACTCTGATGCTGTTTCTTTGATTTCCCCAATTCCCTTTATACAAGCTGTACTCAGCAATGGTTGTTAAAATAAAAATTTTAAAAGAGAATCATTTATTTAAAATAGGAGTTTACAAACATCTGCAGTTACTTTAACAAAGCTATTATTTCATGTAGAAGATCGAGCCACTTCTAAAATTAGTTAACCACTTTAAATATTCACATTACATAGTTTCTGCCTGGAATGGCTCACACAGCTGATTCTGTGTCACTAAGAGCATTGAAAATACTAAATGCAATTAAAAATAAACTACCTGCTGTTGCAGCCGAATTGCCAGCAGAATTAGCACTCAAGCAATTTTAGCAATGCAGGTGTACATGTAGAATGGTGCTCTCTCAGAACTCTTCTCAGATATTACCCAGTGTGAATGGAAAGCAGTGCACTGTCATAGCTGGAGAGCAGACTGTCTTTTCTTCTAATTTAAATTTTATTTTCAAAGTGTCTTTTTAGCGGCATTATACAGAGGAGTATTAACAATTTGTGTAGCTACCTACAGTTTAACATATGCTATAATTTCTGTTCTGTATAAAGTCCCTGCGTTTCTCCATAGATTTCCATTTCCAATGTAGATTGTAGTGAGCTTTAAACAGGAAATTATATTCTAAAGATATAATTAAAATAAATTTCATCTGTGATGTAGGTAGTATATGTTTTGTCTTTTGTTTTTAGTTAAAATGTAATAAATCTTGAGTTTCTTGAGTTGTCTGTATATTCTAGGTATTAATCCTCTATCAGAAGAGTAGTTGGCAAAAATTTTTTCCCACTCTGTGGGCTTTCTGTTGCGGTTCTTGATAGTTTCCTTTGCTGCACAGAAGCTCTTCAGTTTAATGCAATCCCATGTATTGATCTTCCTTTGAGTCTCTTGTGACTTGGGGGTCTTGTTGAGAAAGTTTTTACCTGTGTGTATGTGTTGAAGTGTTGGACTTATGCCCTCTTCAAGTAGCTGCAAGGTCTGGCCTGACTTCCAGGTCTTTGATCGATCTTGAATTGACTCTTGTGCAGGATGAGAAAGTGGGGTTTATTTTCATTTTTCTGCATATGGTTAACCAGTTTTGCCAACACCATTTGTTGAAGATACATAGATACATGCATACAGAACTTGATACGAGTCCCTTCCCATTCCACCCTGCTACCACCCTTCCCTGTACTTATTAGATTGGTAGTGATGCCTTCATATATGGATATAGCATTATTTGAACTGGTTCATTAATCAGTTCTCCTTTTTCTCTTTCCCACCTCTCTCCTGGTCTCTCTCTTCAATTACTTAAAGACCTTTTTGTTTTCTATTTTCTCTCTAGCTTCCACATATGAGGGAAAACATCTGACCCTTGAATTTCTGAGACTGGCTGATCTCACTTAGCAAAATATTCTCTAATTCCATCCATTTTTTTGCAATAGACTAGACTCAGCCATTTTCTTTATGGCTGAATCAAAGTCTATTGTGTGTATATAACACATTTTTGTCATTTATTCATCTGTTGACAGACATATAGGTTGGTTCTATAACTTGACTATTGTGCTGTAATAAACATGGATATGCCTATATCACCATAGTATTCTGGCTTTAATTTTGTTTGAAAGATACCAAGAAGTTGTATAGTTGAGTTACATGGCGCCTCCATTCCTATTTTTTGAGAAACCTCTATATTTATTTCCATAATAGCTGTTCTAATTTTGCAAACCACAATGATATATAAGCATTCCTGTTTAGCCTGGGGTTGTGGTGTATGACTGTATTAGCAATACTTGAGAAGTTGAGACAAGAGGATCAGAGACTAGAGGCCAGAGGCCAGACTTAGCAACTTAGCAAGAGCCTATTTCAAAATAAAAATAATAAAAAGGGCTAGGGGTGTAGTTCTGAGGTAGAATGCTCCTGGCTTCAATCCCCAGTAGAAAAACAACAACAAAAAAGGTCCTGTTTCCCTACATCCTTGCCAGCATTTATTATTATTTGTATTCTTGATGATTGCCATTCTAACTGGAATTTGATGGAATTTCATATAGTTTTGAATTGGTTTTTTATAATAATTCATGGACTACTTCATCATTGTCCCTCTATATTAAATTATTTAATTCTTCTGGATTCTATCCATTTTTTTTTTTTTTTTACTTTCTAAAGTTCTGTATATATAGGGTATACTTCTCTTTGTATTAATCCTGCTTGGATTTCATTGAGGTTCTGCAACTCCAAACTAATAAATATTTAGCTATTATTTCATTATTTTTCTGCCCCATTCAATTTTATTTTTCTCATTCAATGTTCCTTTCCGACCATTTGATGCTGCCCTACATAAATCTATATCTGTTTTAATTTGTAGAACATTCCTGTGGTCCTTTGTTACAATTTCCATTTATCTGCTATTTTCCATCTGTTTGTTCATTTTTCCAACATTTTCCCCAAAGTTCTTCATTATGCTTCTAGTATCTTTTGAAAAAAAGTCCTTGTAAGTGCTAATCACAACATCTATGTCATCATTGTATCTCTATTTATTGATTTTCTTTTTATTATACTTTCCAGTGTTTGCATATGTAAGGATTCTTAATTGCATTCTAGAAATTTTTAATGATTGAGTCTGAGTTATATTTTCTTCTTTTCAAAGATTTTGAGTGTTGTCACAAGCAGTGACATTACTGGAAATCAGCTTTATTACATTTTGGAATTGCCTAATTAATTTTATCTTTAGTTTTAGAGATCAGACTTTACTCAAGTTTTTGTTCCTTACCCATAAAGTATGGTCATTCTGGAATCTACATTTAACTCATAAGGGGCTCAGAAAGGCCTTCCCTGTAGAGAACATAAATCAAAAACATTCCCAGCTTTCAGCAGTCTTTGTCTCCACTCATTTTTCAGACTCTGAAAGACAGCAGCATTCCAAACTAAATTATTGTACTGAGTGAGCATCGCTGCTTTCTATCATATACTTACTGGCACCTCTGCATAGATTTCTGGGGCCATCCTCTGCATTATTATTTATTTCTAGGAGTCTGCAAATTCATTTCAGTTGCTTTAGCAATAGAATCTATGTCTATTCTCTTCACCTTCACTGAATGTATCATATCCACTGTGTTCTGCTTGTGGTCTACTTTCCTCCTCTGTGGTCCAGATTGTATTCTCATGCAGAAATTCAGAAGGAACATTTAATTCACTTGTGACCCTTCATCCATGGATTATAATCCTGAGCAGAATCTGGGGTAATAACTCAAAACAAAGAATGGTCTTTTCTACTTTGTCCACATTTATAGTTATTCATAGTTGTAGGGATGGCTTAGTACCAGTTATACCAGAAGTAGAAACTCTGTCACATGTATAGATTTTAGAAGTAAAATGTTTACAGAGTTTCCAAGTGAAATGAAAAAATACTTAATATAAAAATGAATTAGAAAATGAATTAGCTCTTTACTGCACAAAATTCACATAACTGAGTTTAAAATGAATTTACATAATGAAACACATCAGTGACCATTTTGTAAAGGTGGTAGGATTTATGCTCTAAAGCTGTTGATACTAACATTGCACTAATGTATTTTGATGTTTATACACACCTGCACACACACACACACACACACACACACACACACATATATATACACTCACATGTACATAAACACGTAGTATTTTCCAAACAAGGAACACACTAATATTTCATAATAGTGTTTAAAGTTAACAGCTTATAGGTATGAAATGAATATGCCGTATTTTTTTCATGTGCTTTTATTAGTGCATTATGGTCTTACATCATAATGTATATAATATTGACGTTGACATACATGCACATAGCACTTGGTGCCCCCCTCCTCCTTCCCATACAGAGTACTGAGATTGACATTGGGATTTTCACATATGTTCATTTTTAAGATTAGTGTTTTTGGCCTCTAATGTTGACATTAATAACTATTTGATACTCCTGTCCAAAAACAACAAAAAATCTTTTAGCTCTAAACTAGCTTAACGGATTTGTTGTAATATGTATTTCCCAGACATTTATGTTGCTTTTCAATGGGTAGAAACAGAAAGTTGTTGTATTGTGAGAATATATGATTTTAGATCCACATATACCAGCATTCTAATGCTGATTTCCAATAGAATTCCCACACTATTATTGCTAATTTTAATGTATATTATTTTTCAGCAAATTACTTAATCTTTCTGAGCTCCATTGATCCCATTTTTCTAGTAGGAGAAATAATGGATAGTGCAGGTATTTCTTGTTAATATAAAATGAAGTAATAGATGTAAAAATACCTGGTAGAATGGCTGGCAGAAAGTGGGATAGCTAATTATGACAAATTAGGTGTTTTACAAGTAAGTTTATAATTATATCACAATTGCAGGAATGAGTTATTTACATTTTGAGTGGTCTTCATTTACAATGGTAGAGAAGTGTTTTATTTTTAAATGTATAACATCATTCCTTTCTAATATTGACCCTATATTGTTGATAAATTTACTAAATATCTTTCACAAGTCATTGAGAACAATCACTGGAACTCAAGACTTGAAAAATTAAAAACAATACATTTTGTATACTGCAATGCACTGGGAATCATTGGGAAAATAAATTATACTTGTACTGTAATTGTTATTAGGCCTATATACTCTATTCTAATATAAATTTTCTCTGAGGCTTTCCAATCTTTTTCAATAAAGCTATTAGCATATCTCTGGGGATCCTGAAGTCCAAAATTTAAGTAAGTTTGGTTCACACAATTAATGGCATAGCTAGTATTTAGAATTTAGTTTGGATATAGGAATGGTGGAACACACCTGTAATCACAATATTTGGGAGGCTGAGACAGAGGATCACAGCCTCAGCAACTTAAGTGAGGCTCCCAGCAATGTAGCAAGACCCGGTTTCAGAACTAAAAGTAAAAAGGGCTGGGGTTGTAACTTGAAGGTATAATGTCCTTGTGTTTAATCCCTAGTAGCGCGCGCACACACACACACACACACACACAATTTAATTTGGAATCTAGATTACAGTTTTGCCATTTCTAAATGTGTAAGAGGCATCTAAAACTCTGAGATGGATGGAGAGGCAATAATGACAAAATACTATATTTGGATTGGCTGTTTTTTAGATATCTAAAGCATCAGTGTTCAGAATGAATCCAGAAGATAGAGTGATGTGATTACAAAAACTTGAAAAATAAGCTTCCTCTTGCCTGACACTAAGACTTGTAAGAATAATCTCCTCTTGATGCTGTTAACAAAACAAAGAATATTGTCTCATGCCATATCCATTTCTTATTTACTCATAAGACAGGTGAGATTTTTCAGTTTGCTTTACCGTTTACTTATTCTAGGTTAGTTTACTTACTGCAAGGTTTATTTCCTTTCATGTCACTTCCTGGGAAAATGATACAGTTTTTACACTATGAGTAAAAATTTGTATGGAATAACAACAGAAGAAATTGCTTTTTTTCAATTGCTTTTTTTGAGCTCTGGAAGAGAGGTATGCATAATAAATAGATGTACTGAACTTGAGTGAAAAGTGTTTTTCTATGTCAAAGATTGAAATGTTAGTTGCAAGTATAATTCTGGTCTACTGCACATCTATAGCAACTTTTTAAGGAACAAGAAGTTTATTATGTCAAGGACAGCATGAGTCAATGGTTTTAGGGGATTTAATAATAACCATGAAAAATAGTCAGTTATGATATATTGGCTGTGACATATCTTGCAAAGTGTCATGTAGAACTTGCTGAATAGTATCAATGAAGGCTGCAGTCCTCAGAGCAGAAAAAGTTCTTTCAATGTAGGTCATTGTGTTCCTTTGTATAATCAGATAGAAATAGCTAGAAGCACTTTATGACACTCAAACAAGGAAAATGAAAACCTTATTATTCCCTCATTTTGAAGTACAACCCAGAATAGAGTGCATAAATGACCTTATTATTGAAATGTCAGTTAAAAAGAGCAAACCTTCACGGGTTTGGTAGTTTGGTTGTTTACAGTAATATATTTGATATGAAAAAGTGATTGATTCAGAATAATGCTTGGAGTTCTATTTCATCTTTTCTGGAAAAGTACCTCTTGAATTTGAACAAATGATTGTAGAAGTAGTAAAAATGATAACCAGCAATTATTATATACTCCTTACTTGTCTATTAAAGACATCTAATGTTGCTCTAAGATTAGTCGATTAAAGAGAACGTAACATTGTGTAGAGAATAGAAGCTCACAGAGACTTTTGGTGAACTGCAATATCTTTTGCTAAAGAAAGTTAACAATGCTAGCAGTCCTGGCAAGTTGCCAAGAATCTTTAGCTTTGGCTCCGCATAGATATTTTCTGCAGGGCAGAGATTCCAATATAGACTTTAGAGGTCTTTCAGAACCAGAGTAAACACATTAGTGATTTGCAAAGTCTCAAGATCATTTTTCTTTCAAGTTATTTGTTGAATTGCAAAGTTGTATTGAGAAGAAATCTTTTTTTTTTTTAATCTTGGTTTGTTTATATTTGCTTTAAATATTTTCATACTGGCTTCAAGGACCCAAAGATTATATCTCTGGACCTACCAGAAAAAGCATTTCTATAGAAAACATCAACCTCTCAATTTAAAGGTTATGGCTAACTCCAGGAGCAAAAGGCAACCCAGGTACTATAAAGCTTTGCTTAACCTGGACTGAAATTAGAGTGATCTAATAGAATAAAAGTAATCATTTCCCAGAAGCAGAAATAGTCAATCTTTATTGAAGAAATAATCTGAAACCTTAAAAATTTAAATTACTGTGTAACATGGAATAAAATAACTTTTAGGCATGCCAAGTAGGAGTCCAAGAAAGCAGAGTAAATAAATGACAAAAGAGATCAACTCATAGCTTCAACAGATAAATAACCTTATTAAAATAAATTACTTAAAACTTTCCCAATAAAGTATAATATCTAAAATAGAATATGAGACACAGGGAAAAAAGATTAATTCACTGGGATATCAGTAGAGAATATGACAATGGAAGTGCAGTGAAAGAAAAAAAGGCAAATAGAAAAACTAGTATAAATCACCTGTCCTAAGAAGATGATATCAGACAGAAAGTTAGGGGCTAATTAATCCATCTAGGTGCTTATGTAATGGTTTGAAATGTTTTGGTTGTCAAATGAAATTAAAAGAAATTGAAGGGTAATAAGTGTGGAGTTAATGACCAGATGCATTGTTTTGAAGATCTCTCTGGCTGCAGTGTGGTTGATAGGGAGCGTAGGCCTTTGCGGAGGTAAATTTAGTATGCTAGGTATTCAAAAGAGCAATTTGGATTATGAAGTAGCCATAGAGGAGTTAACCGAATATAGTTTGGAGACTGGGTTAAATAGTTGATAATAAGTTGGATATAGGAGAGGAGAAGAAAAAAAAATTTCTAGAAAATTATGAGAATACTTCCTCATAAAAGATTCATAGAAACGTATTTTAATAAGTTATTTAAAGAATGGGGAAAACAAAACATAATTCATTCGTTTTTGTTTTGCTTGGTTTTAAAATTATATTTCTATAAGTTTGTACATTTAAGTGTATTCTTTGTGTTAGATATTCTTTTTCTTTTCTCTATTCTTAGTATTTATGCATTTCTTAATTGATCTGCTCTGGATATCTAATTAATCCAATAATCTTTTTGTCTATTCTCAGAAACACTTTAAATTCATAGCAAGAATTACAGTGTGTGGTATAAAAGAGGAGGAAAATTTTACCAAGTTTATATCAGGTATCTCATTAAGATAATTCATAGAAAGCATTAAAATAGTAATATTTGAGTAGAAAGGGTTCTGTTTTTTATTTTGCTTTTCTGTATAAATGACTACAGTCTGTTTTCTCATACTTGCTGTAAATCAAATAAACTAAATATAGTGTTTATTTCATCCATAAATGTGATTGCATGAATGGCAACTAAACTACCTATGACACTGTCTCCCAGCTTTTCACTAAATGACAGAAGTCATTTATGACTTGAAGAAAAATAGGGAAGCCATGGAGACTGCATTTACTACTTCTATTTGCTGTTATTTTTACCATTGCTATTTTAACTATTTATATAGATAAATAAAACGAAACAAAGTATTAGATGAAAGTAGAGAAATTTGATAGAAAAAGTGAATAAGAACTTAAAGCAGAAAGTGCAAAGATCACATTAGCCTAATAGGCATATCTATCTGGGTGTTTTTGTGTGTTTTAGACAGTTGTACAAGCAGGACTGAGAAGAATGAGGGATAATAGGGGGCATAATAAACAGACATTGAAAAGGACCCCCTGCCCAAATAATTTTTCCAGGCTAATATCCCTCTGTTAGAAATCATTTGCAAATTTCTATGGGAAGATTTATCCTGTGTCTTATATGAATGCAATCTACAATTTCTAAATAATTTGGCCCTATTTTCCAGGCTTAGTACAATAAAGGCTTTCATGCTGTCCCCATTATCACATTAGTTTGGATTAATTAATCTATTCATTATCTGCCAACGAGGAGACAATTTGGCCTAAGAAAAAAAGAGCAAGTGTGTTTTATTGCAGACCAGAAGCTAGATTAGCTTCTTATCTTGAGGATTTGCCCTAAAGAGATGCCCAGGAGGCTATGACAGGGTTTTCAGGCCTGTGTATAGCCCTGCATGCTTCACGGTGCTGATGAATGAAGTTTGCAATAGGCAATTGTAACCAAGATGCAGAAACTCAAAGGTAAATTTAACTAGCTGAGAGTTTGGGCAATTGGCAATCCTTATAATGAATATTAGAGAAAGCATAGATATAATTTATCATAATAAGGCTATAGATATTATTTTCATAAAATGAATTTAAGAACTCTTATACAAGCCAACTTAACTAGTGTGAAAATTTCTGGATTATGGCAGAAACAAATTCCTTAGATGGTTTGATGTATCTGAACTGTAATCTAACACATGGGCTATGCTGAAATTTCATGAAGCTATTTTTTCTCTCTTTTATATATTGGGTTTTAAAAGTGCTGTCTCCAAATGAAACTGTGTCTCACCTTTCTGGTTGCAAGAAAATGTGATTTAAGTATTGCTCCTACTTTAGTGGTAATTAGAAATGTCTTGGGTATGAATCTACTCTAAGAAGCTTCAATTTTAAGCAAAAGAAGGCAATAGATTTGAAATAATCACTTAAAATTTACTATATAATAGTGGTATAGTAAATCTACAGATCTCAAGTCAATGAGCCTAACATTAAAAAGGATGCAGTTATAATATAACCTGTAAAACCAGGACAATATAATAGATGTAAATGAAGGTATGCCCTTTTCTATAACACATAGACATGCCAGATGTACTATTATATAAGCTGTTAATAAGTGAAGTTGTATTAATCAAATTGATCTATTAAAATTGTCTTATTTTTGTATTCACAAATGTCTATCAATAGACATTTAGGGCTATTTTATTTCCACACTGCCTCAATAAACTTTCTAAAGCCAACTTCCATGTCTTTACTTCTCAAAATCTTTTTTTGTATCATGAGCCTAATCTGCAGTACAGTCTTTCTAAAAATTTATGTTATGAAACACTCACTAAAAATACTACATAGTACACTATTTCCCTTAGATCAAATATCAGTGTTTTATGATGGTTTGTTATTCTATGTCCATTTGAGGTATCATTTTTATGTTGCTCTAACAAAATACTTGAGGCTAGGTGTTTTTCAAAGAGATTCATTTGGCCCATCCAGACAGCATAGTGTGAACATTCTGGTAAAGATCTCCCAGCTTTATCATAACATGGCAGAGAAATAGGCAACCAGCCATAGGCAGAAGGGACCAAGTGCATTCCATGCTTCTGGTATTCTAGATAATCCCCAATTTTCTATATTCAAGCTCATCTCTCACCTCTATGCTAGCTCAAGGTATCTTAAACTGTTCATCTTCTATTTTACCTTAGTTATAAAAGTAAAACCCTTATATATTAGCTTAGTCGAATAGTCATGATAATGGTGATTGTGAAACGAATACTTCTATATTCAAATGAATTTATGTGTTAATTTTTTTTTCAGTGATAGGGATTAAACCTAGTACCTCATGCATACTAGACAATTGTTCTACCACTGAGCAACATTCCAGCACCCAGCCAAGTTTAAGTTGCAGTTCTAACTGGTTAAAATACTCACCTGAAACCTGAAGCAAATTAAATGGACTAACACATATATATATATACATATATATATATGTATTAGTATATAGTATATATATATTAGTATATATATATGCAATACATATATATATATATATGTATACCCTGCCACACACAGGTAAACATATATATTATTAAAGAATGAAAGTCAGGTATATTGTTGTATTGATATAGACCCAATATATGGACAGGCACCTGTCTCAAATGACTGATCAGAGGAGACCCTCACTAAAATTCGATTGAATGAGTAGTTATATACAATCATCAACAAAAATTCTAGCTTGAAGTATGATTCATGATATTAATTCATAATACATTAATAGATTACTCAATGTGCCATGAAAATTTCAATTTACCATTAAGTCCACATTTTCAATTAAGTTGATTTTACACACATTTCTAAGGGCTTGTCTAAGCATTAAAAACAGAATGATAATGAAAAATCGGTACACTTTATTTTTCTCAGTTTTGAAATATTTCATTTTATTTTAATCCTGTCATCATGATTATAGGTAACTGAATGAATTGACAGATGAAAAGCTTGTGAAATATTTGATATTTTTAAATTAAATTACACTCAACCTGGAGCTGCCTCTGTACTTTGAATTCTTGTATTGTAAACTGCAACATAAACAATCTGTCACCTAACTTAAGGTATATTCTTAGGATATGTATCTATCTCAGAAAATCACAGCCATCTAGCTTCAGCCATGGGCTGCCAACTGATCACTCCACACCTATATGAGGCAAATGACAAGCAGTGACCAATCAAGGTGAATCAAGATGTTTCCTACCTCATTTTCTATCTGTAAACACTGCCTGCCCACGTGACTGCTGAGTGGAGCCCTTTGAACCAGCTTTCCTGGTTCTGAGTGACTAATTAATGAATAATTTTTTCTCCAGCACACTCAGAAAAAGTTTTTCTTTCAACAACATAAAATTATATTCTATAAACATACCATTTTAGAGGCATGAAGTGTCCTAATGATCCCTTGGCTTTAAATTATTTCTAATTATAATAAAATCACTTTGCTCTTTGCAAATTATTTTACTTCTTATGAGGATTAATGGCATATTCTTATTAAATTCTAAAACTTTGCTGTTTATTTTAGCCTACCTAAAAGAAGTAGCCCACCAAAATCCAATGATAAAAATGACTGTGAATTTTGTTATACAGAAGATTAAATAAAAATATTTTGCCTTTACTTATTTATATATTTTTTTCAATATAATTTAGTCATTTCAATATAATTCAGTCATTTTATTATATAAGTGGCATGATTATCTTATTGTTCATCCATGCCCAATACCTGTTTATTCCTGCTAAGTCTGTTAAGGTAATTAAAATATTTGACTCAATCCATTTGAATTTTAGAGAAATTATTCACACATATGAAGATAATCCTGAGGCACTTATCATAGATATGTTATGCCTTTATTAGCATAACAGATGATTAAAATATATATGTTCAATAAAGTTATTTCTGCTCAACCGTAAGGAAGAACACAATTATGTCATTTGCAGGGAAATGGATGGAACTAGAGAATATGTTATGAAAGATCTGCCAGTCCCAGAAAATAAAGAGTTGCATATTTTCTTTCATATGTGGAGGCTTGAGAGAAAATAGAAATGTCAAGAGACTAAATAATGAAGAGAGAGACCTGTAGAATAGTGGAAGGGGGTTGGGAGAGGGAGTTGAAAAGGGGAAAAAGGAAGATTGAGAAAGTAAATAGTTTAAATAGCATGGCAATATATGAAAGTATTACTATGAATTTCAATATATATATATTGAATATATATGAGTATATATATATATATATATGTATGTATATATTGCAGTGAAGGAGGAGGAGGGAACAGGGTGGGATGCAGAAGGAAATGCACAAAGAGCTCTGTGTGTGTGTATTTGTATCACATAGAACCTCACTATAATATATAATTTCAATGCACTAATAAAATTATTAAAATAAATTTATGAATGAGATCACATGATAAGGGTGAAGAATCTTGGGTCAGATATAACCAATGGTTGAAAATAACATGTCAGCTGGGCGTGGTGGCGCACGCTTGTAATCCCAGCATTTGGGAGGCTGAGACTGGAGGATCCTGGTTCTCGGCCAGTCTCAGCTACCTAGTGAGGCACTCCGCAACTTAATGAGACTCGGTTTCAAAATAAAGAATAAAAATAAAATAGGAGCCGGGCGTGGTGGCGCACGCTTGTAATTCCAGCATTCGGGAGGCTGAGACCGGAGGATCCGGGTTCACGGCCAGCCTCAGCTACCTAGTGAGGCTCTCTGCAACTTAGTGAGACTCAGTTTCAAAATAAAGAATAAAAAATAGGGCTGGGGGTGTAGCTCGGAGGTAGAATGCCCCTGAGTTCAATCCCCAGTACCGCAAAAAAAAAAAAAGAAAATAACATGTCACCCATTATCTGCTTGTCCTTGAAACTTATTACTTTCATTGTAATGGGCAAAATTCATAGGGTTGTTTTCAGTACTAAAAAATTAATGAGCGAAATACATAGAGTGTCAATTATTAGGTAAATAATGCATGAGAAGCATTGAGAACAATTACACACTGTAGGTTTTACACAAGTTTATTATTGCTCTTTTTTATTATTCATCTCATATATATTCAAATAGTGGCTGTTAGTCAACTTTCCATGACTCATTTTCAAAAACATATATAATGCAAATGATTTATAGGAGAGAACTGATGAAACAGAAAAGATACCCTAAGAACAGTGTATGACCAGGCACACAACTGGCATTGAACACAAAATGCTTTGGTTTCAGAATACTACTATGACTTCTGCTGTGTCTGACTTCCTGGGTCAAATTCTGAGTTAAGTACCACAGCTTCCAAGCAATCTGGTTGAGTTCTGTTTCTACTCTTCATAGGTCCTACAAAATGTCAAAACCTCTATGCCTATGGTCCATGAGATTTTGGAGCTGGGCTTCTCTATTTCTGATAAGCACAAAATCAAGCACTCACTGAGAATTCAGGCATATGAAAATAAACTTGCAACCTAAGTGTGAGGGTCTGAGCACACTAGATGATCTACCAAAATTTGATGCAAAAGGCAAAATTAGTCTCTCATCTCAGTGGCTTAGGAAAAATGAGCTAAAAGTCATCTGTGGGTCTTAGGGATACGTATTCATCAGATTCCTGGAGTCATAATATAAATATCTGAGCACATATCTTAGAGGAAAGAAGATTTATTTTTTTAGGGCTTCGGGCTCAGTCCATATGAGATTGGGGACCCTAGACCTCAGGGCATGGCAACAAGAGGCTGCAAAAAAGTACATGGGCTCTGTTCTTCACCTCATGGAGTCTGGAAAAGAGAGAGAGAGAGAGAGAGAGAGAGAGAGAGAGAGAGAGAGAGAGAGAGAGAGAGAGAGAGAGAGGAGAGGAGAGAGAGAGAAATTGCAATAGTGAGCACAGGGGGAGGAGGAACCCTTTATATAATCCCCAAGGATCCATCTTCAGCCATACCCTACCAGGTACCACCCAGGTAAATCCCAAGGATCCATCTACCAGGTACCCAGGTAAATCCATTTATCCACTCCTGGGATTACAACCCTCATGACTCAATTATATCAGCTCCAAACATTAAATGAGCCCTGTAGGGGACATTTTATATCTAACTATAACAGGATATTATTTAATTTCTCTTAGTTTTTATTTGGAAACTCTGTGTGTGCCTGTGTGTGTGTGTGTGTGTGTGTGTGTGTGTGTGTGTGTGTGTATGTGTGTATGTGTGTGTGTGTTGCTGGGAATTGAACTCAGGGACATCCTACTGATAGAAGTAAAAGTTTATGGTATCATCAAAAAAATAAAGACACACATCTAAAAGCAGCCCGGCAAGGCAAATTTTACTTTTGCAAAAAGGGATCCTGCTGCTAGTAAGGTCAGGTGTGCAATAACAACATGGAGGAAGCTTGCTGGGGTTTTATTTTCAGTGCGAGGCTTCTGTGCTGGGCTCCTCACAATCTTTATGCCATTGGCTGAAGGGGCCATAGGGAAAGGGGTTGACACTCACAATTTCCTGGAAATGCTATCTATACAAAAATACAAGCACACGATGGCAGTTTTACAACATGGAGTCCAAGTCAAAATATTCCTTTGATAGAAAAGATCCAATTATTTCTCACACTGCCTCCAAGCTACACCCCAGCCCTGTTTTATTTTTTATTTAGAAACAGGGTATGGCTAGGTTGCTGAGAGCCTCACTAAATTTCTGAGGCTGGCTTTGAACCTGCGATTTTCCTATTTCCACCTCCCAAATATTGGGATTACAGGCATGTGGAACCACTCTGGGATATGTGGCTGTTTAAAGCTCTAAAATATTTCTCCCAACTATAACATTACCCAAAGTCCTATGTAGATACTATAAAAATAAATCATTTGGGAAAAATGTTCAAAATATACTGCTACAATAATATTCACACAGGGTACAGGGTTGTGAAGTCACAGAAGATTTTAGACAAAAAATGAGCTGTAGAGAAATGTCTTCTGCCTGGTGAAACATAGAAAGACCTAATGTGAATGTGTAGAAAGGCTATATCCACTGCACTTAGACAGCGTCCCTGGACTTATTTCCTTGAAATCACCAGAGGAGAAGGTGTTCTCTCAAGCCGATTGCAATACCCAAGAGAAAATTGGAGGTGCATCTGAAATCTTGATCATGAGCACCAAAAAGTAGACATCTTTAATCAAGGGTGAGGAGCTATTGGTAGTGTTATTGCAACCTGAATGCCAAGGCATTTAAGTTTTAAAGCAAAAAAAAAAAAAAAAAAAAAAATCCCTGGAGACCTGCTGACAGTATCTAGCCTTGCTGCTGATCGCTTATATGGATTTAGGCTAAGGCGTTTTAAAAGTAAACACAGCCCAGATTACATCCTATGGGCAAAACCCCAGCAAATAGTTATCTATGATGAATTGACTATAAAATGTCACCCTCACACTTCCTAAATACAGGAGGAAAACACCCTTTCCAGAAAGAAAGTTCTCTCTGAAAGGAAGCAATGCAGAGGGAGGTCTGCATATCTGCATATGTAATGGCTACATCCCTAATGACCTGTTTCCCTCCTTAGCTGGAAAATTAAAGAGCCACAGGTCTCTGTGTTAAAATATTTATAAGCCATCTTGTTTGAGAGTAACTAATATATGAAATGGTGATTTCCTAACAATGTCTATAGTTTTGTTTTAATCAGGAAAGGACTGAATACTAGATTAGTCTCATACTAAGTGTGATCTAATGTATATAAGCATGTATTTTAGCATATGTTTGTATGGAGAATACTATGTATATGATTTTTGTGATATGGTTGATATTCAGTTGCATCTATAGTATGTTGATAGATGCTGCATTCCTAAAAGCTAAACATTATAAACCTTCCTTTCTCAAAAGAAGTAACATAACCCATGGTGACATAATATCCACCAAATTATTCACTCACCAATTATGTTTCCTCTCTATTTTTCAAGTAAATTGTTTACTTCATGTTAATCTGATAAAACAGTTAAATCTACAAGAAGGTGACATTATAAGAGGAGAGGATAAGTCTCAAAATATTTCTAGAATACCCTAGAAACAGCTATGTCTCTTTAAGTACAGGAAACAACATTATACTCTTTAATTCTCAACTTCTTCATCTATAAAAATGAGATAAAACACCTATATTACATGTTTGCCTTTAGGACAGAGTAAAAACACATATTATGTTCAGTGTAAAAAATATAATTTCTACCAGAATGAATCTCACACATACAACAGGAGCTGCTTTTATTATTATTCACATAAACTTTCACTTTTAAGGTATCAAAATTATAACTACTAATCTACATTTTAGAGACTGATACAAAAAATAATTTCTTTAAACTGAATCTATAAACATGCTTACCTCACTAATCTTTAAAAAATGTGACTTTCGGGATATTCCAAATATTTTTCAATGAAGGTTATTTGCTTTTTATAAGTGAAAGAGTAACCAATTCAAGATCATTATTGAGTAATTATTGATTTATTAATTATATAGAAAGTTTCACTAAGTATTCTAAGGGATCAAAAGTAAGATAGAATATAAAATTTTATCATGTTTTTCTAGAGTTAAATCATTGAACCAATGATGAAATAATACATTGGAGTATATTTTTATTATTATTTCTTGTAAATAGTAAGTACCACTTAACCAGTGGCTCATCAAATGTAAACAATCTTACAATCTAGGAACAACAGAAAGTTCTATACATCTCTTGAATGCAACAAATTGATTCACCAATAAATATGAAAAACAGGAACCTAAGCTATAGATGGATTTGTTATTTTCCTTAAACATGTAGAAACATTAGTAAATATTTTAAAATTATAACTATCATCACAAGAATACCATCCATGTATTGAGTATCTGTAATGTATTTATCACTGTGATTGAATCTTGGTGTCTGCCTCCTGGCTTCGAAACTGCTTATAAGAGATTTCTGGTGAAAAGTATTTGGTGTCTTATTATATCAGCATAACTATATAAAATCATAAATTTTAGAAACAAAGAATATCCTATATACCATTAGTTCAAATTTTATATTGTATCGATAATGAAACTTAGGCCCACAGATAAGTTACATCTTTTCAGAGTAAAAAAGCTAGAAAATGATGGATTCTAAGTAGAGATCATCCCTGCTGATGCCGAAGTCAGTTTCTTTCCTCAACACATTGTTCTTAAAGCTACTGAAGTACAAGAAGCAGTGTTATGCATCTGTACTAGTCAGCTTCCATGTCTGTGGGAATGAGTATCAGCATTCATAATGCTTTGTAACATGCTTTCTGGTGGCTGCAGAGACTAGACATTCTCAAAGATTTCTAGGAATGAAGGCACATGTAGGGAGAGGCAAAGCAGGCACTGAGAATTGCTTGTTCATGTCAACTCCACTCATTCAGTTCCCGGTGGAGTTTGAGATAAACTCAAAATAACTCAATAATGGGAGCGTTTTCAAGTTGGTTCTTGAGTTCTTTTGATGTGATCCTAGGAAGCTCTGATGACTTTCTTGCTTTCTCATACAAGAATTCCTGGCACATCTTGTATATTTCCTGCTTCAAACATGGAATTCACCATTTCTCCATGGAACATTATTTGTTTAAAAATATAGAAAAAATAATATTTAGAGAGGATACCTTCCCTGTGAAGGATGTGCTTTGCCACTGCTACAGTCATTGCTTTCAAGCTTTTCAGTGGGCAGAGACTGTGTTGTGTGTGAGGGTGTTAAAGTCCTCAGCATCCATGAGGGGTGTCATCCAGGGTTCTATTATGTCTCAATTCACAAGGCCACCACTGGTCACATTTAACATCATATTTAGAGTAGTACAAAGGAGAGAACACAGCAAAGTAGGTCAGCATCAAACATTCCTTTGCAATGAAAATAGTTCTTTAACATCTGCACACATAACTTTCTAGGAAGCATCTCTACCTCTACCCTAGAAGCTGAGGTTCAAGGAAACAAGGCTCATTTCTGGCAAGTAAGGAGGCTGATATGTTATAGAAACTGCAGGCCTTACAAGAGCCAACATATCTTATAATAACAATATTCATGGCTTCCAAAGTCTGATCCGTCAAGGGAAAAATGAGCACATTCAGTTAGCCCAGAGTTGTGTCTTTTCATTAGATATTTACAGTTTAGGCATAGACACCCCAGACCAGGTGAACTTTACCTCTCAGGGGTCACTTCTATCATTGTAATTGTTTCTGAGTAGCATAGTTGACATACTATCTTTATTAGGGCTCTCAACTGGCAAGTAGAGATATTATTTTAACATAAAATACACCAGGGAGTCATAATGAAATTACTCATTTTCAACTCTTAAATTAATGTGAAACAGTTTCTCTCTGTGTGGTTACTACACTAATTTAACATATAGCTCCATTTGTTTAATTTTATTTTTTACTATTTAGGTTTTTTTTTTAATTTATGGACTGCCTTTTATTTAATTAATTTTGCATAATTCGGTAAAGCATTTATAAATTGCTAATGTCAAATCTACAGAACTAAAGGTGGTTAGTTTCTATCTCTATCTCCCCAATCCTGGTTCATTTCGTTCCCAAAGGAGTCTTAATTCTTAAATTTGAATCCACCATTAAAATGCTTGCTTGCTCTCTTGCTTTTGGCCTCCATGTTAGAACAGAGGCTCACTCCCTTCCTCTCTCTGCTTCCCACCGCGATACCCTGAGCTCCAGATCCAAGCTTGGAACCTGGAATGTATGTCCAAAAAACTGTGAGAAAATAAATCTTCTTTCCTCTAAGTCATGTGATCAGTTGTTTTGGATTATAGCAGTGAGAATTTTGACTGAGACAGGTATAACTCATATCACATAAAATTCCTTCTTTAAAAGTGTACACTTCAATGTTATTTAGTGTAGTAACAGTTACTGAATGATTACAACTATGCAACTTCAGAATATTTTCATCACCTCCAAAGAAACCCCATATCCACAGCAAATGCCTGCTATTACTCTAATCTTCTAGTTTCTGGCGATCACTTATCTATTTTCTGTCTCTATTAATTTGCCCATTTTCAGTATTTAATAAAAGTTGAATGAAGTGTTATTTCACAATGGATTTTTCTTATGTGACATAATCTTTTCAAGGTTCTTCTATATTGTAGCATATATCAGTAACTTATTCATTTTGATTTTGAAATAACATTACATTGTATGGCTATGCTATATCTTGATTTTCCTTCTATCTCTTAAAGGGAAACTATATTTTTCAATTTTTCACTATTCTTAGTAATGCCACTATTAACATTCATGTACAAGCACACATGTGGACATATGTTTTCAAATTTGTGGTACATATCTAGGAATCGAACTGTGGTGACATGGAATGTGGTAACATGTTGAGAAACTGAAAACTTTTTTTTCCCAAAGTGGTGGCACCATTTAACTATTCATGAGGTTTGAATCTCTCTACATTGTCATCAACACTCATTTTGTTCTCTCTCTTTTTAATATTCATCCTAGTGGTTATGGAGAGATACTTCAATGTGAGTTTGATTTTCACTTAGCGAATGATCAATGGTGTTGAACATCTTTTTATGTTTCCTTTGTATGTCTTTAGAGAGATATCTATTCAAATCTTTTTATCAATTTTTAATTGGGTTATCTTTTTATTGTTGAAGTTTAAGATTTCTTAATATGTTCTCAATCTAAGTCCTTAATTAGATAATTTATTCTATAATATTTTACCATCCTCCATGTTATCTTTTCATTTTCTTAATAGAGTTTTTATAGCTTTAGTTCCTACATTTATCCCTTCCATACATTTAAAGTTTTTTTTGTTTCTATATTATATGAATTATAACATCATTCTTTTGCATGCATATATATAGTTGTTCCAATACCATTTGTTAGAATGATTATTCTTTGACAGGTTTTTGTAATTCAGCTAGTCTAATATGGTACTCTTAAAGGCATCCTGAAATGTTCTGGTGTAATCAAAACTAAGCCTGTTACTGAGCATATCCTTACAAGTATATTTATCTATGAGCCTCATTATTAAAGAAACAAAACCCATAATTTAAAAAAGATAATAGGTATGAAAGTGGGCTTTGATAAAATGTGTGATGAATACAATACAAGCAAATAATACAACTAAACATAAATTTGCTTTATTTATCTCATTCTAAATATTTTTGACTGCATACTACTTCAGAAATTGCAGAAGCACCTTTATAGAAAAAACCAACAAAATGTTTTTTCTAAAGCTACCTCAATGAGGGGAATGCATAATGCACAGAAGTTTTTAGCATCAAAATATAAAATAAACATGATACCTATTTGCCATCTGGTGTGTTGTAAATATATTGTTGTTTACCCTCTTCAGAAGCCCTAAATGAATTTCATAATTGCCTCATTATCTTCAATATGTGATACCTCCACATCCATTTTAGCAATGATAACACATGGCTTCTTTAGAAAAACACAAAGCAAAATGCAGAGATAGGTGAAGCTATCTCACGAATCACCTGTGTTTGTATATAAAAATGATGTCTCTTGATATAATGCTGATCTGAGGTTTCAGAGCCATTTTAAGCATTCTAACTAATGTCAGTTTCCTCAGACCTATAAGTGCATCAGTGAGACTACAAAGCATATTTTGCTAAAATTAAAATCAGAGACACAATTTAGCAATAAAACATCATTGGGATGCATCTCTAGTGCAATATTCTCATTTGTTAGTCTAATTCTACTCTCCTTTCTTTGTGAATGGCTTCATAAGTCCATGATAAATTTTAGGGTGGAGAGAGTACTTTAACAGTATATTTTCTTTGCTTTATGATAGTCCATAAATATGTAATTTTTTGTATTCACAAATGCTTAGCAATAACTTTATATATATTACATATTAACTCTCCTAAAGACAATGATGCTTTTTTTTTAAATTTTTTAATTACTCGAGAATTTTTTTTATTTTATTTATTTTTTTAATTTTTTTTACTTGGTGCACTGTAATTACACATCTTTGTTTGGTACAAGCTAGTATAGGTAAAGACGTCCATGCACACATTACTCATTTAACCCTTCCCCAATTCCTGCCCTACTCCCTCCTCTTCCCTCCTTCTCAAGATCAGTTTAGTGATTGACTTTGATGTGTTCATAGAAAGTACGTCATGTTCATTAGGGTGTCCTCCCTACCCCCTTCACCTTCCATTAAGTCAAATTCTTTGTTCACCTAAGGATTCTCCTTCATCTGGAGTCCCTCCAAAGTCCCATTTTCTCCCTAGCTTCCACATATTAGGGAGCGCATTCTATTTTTAACTTTTTGTGACTGACTAATCTCGCTTAACATAATGTTTTCCAGTTCCTTCCATTTCCTTGCAAATAACATGATTTTGTTCTTCTTTATGGCTGAGTAAAATTCCATTGTGTACATATCCCATAGTTTTGTAATCCATTCATTTGTTGATGGACATCTTGGCTGGTTCCATAGTTTGGCAATTGTAAACTGTGCAGCTATAAACATAGATACACATGGGTTGGTCTGATAGTTTGGTTTCCATTCTTTTGGGTAGATACCCAGTAGAGGTATTGCTGGGTCATATGGTAGGGTCATTCCCATTTGTCTAAGGATCCTCCATACTGTTTTCCAAAGTGGTTGCACTAATTTGCAATCCCACCAACAATGTATTAGGGTTCCCACTTCTCCACACCCTCTCCAGCATTTGTTGTTGTTTGTGTTCTTGATAGTTGCCATTCTGATTGGAGTTAGGTGAAATCTCAGAGTAGTTTTGATTTGCATCTCTCTGATTGTTAATGATGTGGAACATTTCCTCATACATTTATTGGACATTTGTATTTCTTCTTTTGTGAAGTGTCTATGTAGATCCTTTGCCCATTTTTTGATTGGGTTATTTGTTTTCTTAGCTGTGATTTTCTTGAGTTCTCTGTATATCCTAGATGTTAGTCCTCTATTGGAAGAGTAGCTGGCAAAAATTTTTTCCCACTCTGTGGGTTTTCTGTTGAGGTTCTTGATAGTTTCCTTTGCTGCACAGAAGCTCTTTAGTTTAATGCAATACCATGGATTCATCTTCCTTTGAGCTGCTTGTGCTTTTGAGGTCTTGTTGAGAAAGTTTTGACCTGTGCCTATGTGTTCAAGTGTTGGACCTATGCCTTCTTCAAGTAGCTGCAAGGTCTCCGACCTGACATCCAGGTCTCTGATCCACCTGGAATTGACTCTTGTGCAGGGTGAGAAAGTGGGGTTTATTTCCATTTTCCTGCATATGGTTAACCAGTTTTGCCAACACCATTTGTTAAAGAGGCTATCTTTTTTCCAGTGTATGTTTTTGGCTCCTTTGTCAAAAATCAATTGACTGTAAGCACGTGGGTCTGTTTCTGAA
>PVLC010014234.1:0-39715 GCA_004027655.1 Graphiurus murinus
TTGTGACAACTGTATTATTACAATTTTGCAAGTGAATAATCATCTGATGCACAGAAAGGAAAGTAACATGTCTGAGGTACCCAGGTTATAAGTTGACAGAGTTGGGAGAGAGAGAGAGAGAGGAGAGAGAGGAGAGAGAGGAGAGAGAGGAGAGAGAGAGAGAGAGAGAGAGAGAGAGAGAGAGAGAGAGAGAGAGAGAGAGAGAGAAAGAGAGAGAGAGAGATATTGATTGATTTACTAGGGATGGAATAGAATCCAGGGGACTTATACCTCCAAGCTACACTCTCAGCCCTTTTGTCTTATTTTTTTTGAAACAGGGTCTCCTAAGTTGCGGAGGGCCTCACTAAGTTGCTGAGGCTGGCCTGGAACCTGCAATCCTCCTGTCACAGCCTCCCAAGTACTGGGATTACAGGCATGTGCCATTATGCCCAGCTCAGAGTTGGAATTTGACATTAGGAATCCTGGCTCCCAAAATCTATAGTCTTCATCACCAGAAGAGGAATAAGATGGAGAAGATAAATGTGATATCTAGTTGAAGGTCAGAAATTAAATTGTATTTTATGAGATTATAATATATGATGGCAGGCAAATAGTAATTTTATAGAAATTTGACTAACAACTTTCCAGAGCGACATCTTTTTCACAAAGTAAATATGTACCTATAGATTGAAAGGGAATCCAACTAATATAGTAGAAACCCTCTTATGTGAGTTTTATTTTACAGTCTGCATTGCATCATCCTATATTATCATTATCAATTAAGATTCCTCTTTCTATAAGTAGCATAAAACCAAAATTTAAATATCTTTAAAATACGGTTTTATTTTATTCTCTAATATAGTAGTCAGATAATTCTAGGGTCAAGAAATTCCAAGTGATGACATCAAGGACCCAGGTACTTTCCATCTTTCTCTTTTACCATCTCTTACATGTTGGCTTTCACTTTTAAGCTTGTCTCCTAATGGTTAAAAGTTTTTATTGCAGCTTCAGGTATCATATCCTTACACAATTGTGTCCATACTTAGTATGTTAAGACTCTCTAAGACCACTCTAATATCCAGGGATTCACTAGGAGGACTCATCGGCATAGTTGTGCTTGTGACTATAATTTTTACAGCAAAAGAATGCAAAATAAAATCTGCAAAGGAAAATGCACATGGGGCTGTCTAAAGAAGACAGGCATAATTTTCCAAGATTCCTCTCCCAGTAGAATCGCATAGCCATGCTTAATTCCCTCAGCAACAAAATTGCAGCAACATGGGTGGGATATTTATGCCAATGGAGGTCCATTGGATACTCAGCACCCAGGGTGTTCCTTGGAGACTGGTCATTTAGGCACCCCCTGCCTAGCATATAACAAAATTTCAGATCTCTCAGAAGGAAAGTAGGGGTTCCACAGTCAACATATTGTTCATACAAACAGTCCAGGTACAGTAAGATACCCTTACTAATTAGGGAATAGAAGAAACACAACTAAAACCTAAATTCCCAGATTTCAGCCTAAGGCTAACTTTGAAGCCAGACCTTTCTGGATACTAATATGAGGTCTACTATGTTAACTATTTTATGCACCAGTTAGGAAAATCTTTCTCACTTTTTGGTACTGGGACTTCAACCCAAGGGCATTTTATCTCCAAGCTACACCTCTAGTCCTTTTTATTTATTTATTTTGAAACAGAGTTGGACTAAGTTGCTGAGGGTTTCACTAAGTTTCCAATGCTGGCCCCGAACCTGCTATCCTCCTGTCTCAGCCTTCCAAGTACTGAGATTACAGGCATGTGCCACCATAACCTGGTGTTAGGAAAATCTTTCTTAGAAGTAAAGCTACCTGGAAGACAAAGTGCCATTTGTCAGTATTGGACCACTTGCCCATACTCTAGTTTTGAAAACTGAGTGTCTTGTATTCATACATGCACATATCACTTGATGTATTTCCCTCTGCATCCCACCCTGCTCCCCCCACCTTTCTCCCCATACATGTTAGTATGATTGGCAATGATAACTTCATATTTGGACATAACATTATTTGAACTGTTTCCTTCCTCAATTCTCCTTTTCCCCCTCCTATCTCCCTCTCCTAATCAACTTCCACTATTCTACTGGTCTCTCTCCTCATTTATCTGAAGTCCCTTTTCTTTCTTATTTTCTCTCTAGTTTCCACATATGAAAGAAAATATATAATCCATGACTTTTTGAGACTGGCTGATCTCACTTAGCATATTCTCTTGACATAGCTACAACACTCCTCTGTAGGATGCAATCTATACTTAATGTATTTTTTGGCCATGCTAAAGATAGAACCCAGGGCCTGATGTTTTCTAGACCAGTGCTCTCCCTCTGAACCATATTCCTAGTCACCTGAACTTTTGCTCTTCCTTGAAGCAAAGCATATTTGAGATGTTGTTCTTAAAGAGACTTAATAAGTTCATATTTTCTGTGACCTCAGTGCATTTACCAATACAAGAACCATGTTGTACCTGAACATATGTGGAAATGTTTTAATATTTGGGAAGACATGCATAGTTCCAGATTAGATCCAAGAGTCACTTGTTCAGCCATACCTATGGTATATTCTTTGTTGGCCACAGCAGGGATTGACATCTAAGTAAAATAAAGGACACATTTCTTGTCTGTAGTATATTATTAGAAACAGACAATTGCAATATAGTAAAAATAGCATTTAAAAAACACTCAAATTTTATGTGCTGGGCATGGTAGCACATGCCTGTAATCCCAGAATTTAAGAGGCTGAGACAGGAAGATCATAGGTTTGAGGCCAGCCTGGGCAATTTAGCGAGATCCTGTCTCCACATTTAAAAAAAAGGAAGGGGGGGTGGTATGGTTCAGTGGTAGAGTGCCTTTGGGTACAATCCTCCATACCACAAGAAAAGAAAAGAAAGAAAAAACTTATGCAAAATGTCAGAAAATATATTTAAGACTCTGGACTAAGGAAATCTTAAAATAAACCAAAGATCACTAATAACACAAAATATTAACATATTGATACATTAAAGGTTTAAATTTATGTCTATCAATAGACACCATTAAAATTTGAAAAAGACAACCCCAAAACTGTGTTACTTTTAACACATATAACTGACAAATAATTGTTACTCAAAATGCATGAAGAATTTGTAAATCAGATTTGAAAAAGACACATTATGAAAATAGTTTGAAGAAACAATTCTTAGGAAGAAACATGAATGATCAATAAATATAAGATTAACATTCTCACTAGTAATCAGGAAAATGCAAGTTAACATTGAACATTTGTCAATTTTACAAAAATCTCCAAGTTTGACAGTTCTAATTTTTTACTAGATTGCAGAACATTGAAACATTTTCTACATGACTAGTGGGAGTATACATAGGTACAATGACATTGAAGAAAAATATTGCAATATCTTTTTTATTTTTGGTCCTGGGGACTGAACTCAGAGGCATTTTGTCTCTGAGCTGCAAGCCCTATTTTATTTATTTATTTATTTTTATTTTGAAACAGGGTCTCACTAAGTTGCTGAGGGCCTCTCTATGTTTTAAAGTTGAAGATACATATAACCTATGAGTCAGTTCTTTTTACTCCCAGAGAGAGCTTTTAGGATAAATCAGAACACATGCATAAGAATTTTTTGTTTGTTTTGCAGTACTAAGAATTGAACCCAGAGCCTGGCACATGCTAAGCAAGTAAACTGTCACTGAGCTACATACTCAATCCTTTATTTAACTTAATTTTTGTGCTCTTTTTTTATTTTGAGACAGAATCTCACTATGTTGCCAGACTGTCCTTGAACTTGTCACACTCCTGCCTCAGCCTCCTGAGTAGCTGGAATTACAGGCATGTGCCACTTCTTCCAGCACATGTATGTATTTTTAACAGCACATTGTTTATAATAGCAAGACAATTGAAACAATTTAAATCTTCATGAACAAGGGAATAAATAAATTATGGTCTATAATTAAATGCAATAGAGGAGAAGAACTACACTATAATATGGTTGAATATCACAAACAGTGCTGAACAAAAAAACAAGTTGCAGCCGGGCATGATGGAGCACGCTTGTAATCCCAGCCTTTGGGAGGCTGAGACCGGAGGATCCGGGTTCGAGGCCAGCTTCAGCTACCTAGTGAGGCCCTCCGCAACTTAGTGAGACCCTGTTTCAAAATAAAGAATAAAAAATAGGGCTGGGGGTATAACTCGAAGGTAGAATGCCCCTGAGTTCAATCTCCAGTACCGCAAAAAAAAAAAAAAAAAACAAGTTGTGGAAGTGTGTGTGTGTATGTAATGGAACACTTCATATACAACTGAATTTTTATTGGTGCATTGTAATTGAATGTGATAGTGAGATTTATAGTGATACATGCATATATGCATATACTGTTATTCCGTTTTCTTCCCATATTTCCCCTTTCCCTTTCCTTCTCCCTGTCCATGAATGACTGAGAAATTCATCCTGATAAATTTTATATATTCACATGAAATTATGTGGCCCATTTCCTTCTTATCCTCCTCCTTCCTCTTAATCCCCTTCCACTATTCTACTGATTCCTCATAATTATCATGGGACCTTTTTCTTTCCTTTTCATCTGTAGCTTCCACATATGAGATAAAACACATGACCCTTGATTTTCTGAGTCTGGCTGATCTCACCTTAGCATGATAATCTCCAGTTGCATTAATTTTCCTACAAATAACATGAATTTGTTTTTCTTCATGGCTGAATAAAACTTCTTTTCATGTATATACCACATTTTTTATCTATTCATCTGTTGATAGACACCAATGTTGATTTCATAACTTAGTTATTATGAATTATGCTGCTATAAACATGGGCATTCATGTATGTATCAGTATAGCATTCTGGCCTTAATTCTTTTGGAAAGATACCTAAAAGTGGTATAGTTGGTCTATGGTGGTTCCATTCTTAGTCTTTTGAAGAACCTTCGTACTGATTTCCACAATTGTACTAACTTACAATCCCACCAACAATATATAAGCATTCCTTTTCCCCCATATCCTAGCCAGCATTTATTTTTGTTTGCCTTCTTTTTTTGTGTGTATAGTGGGGTACTGGGTATTGAGCCCAAGGGCATTTTATGTCTGAACTATCCCCCTATCCTTTTTATTTTTTATTTATATTTTATTTCTCACTAAGTCACTGAGAGTCTCACCAAGTTTCTGAGACTGACCTCCAATGTACAATCCTCCTGTCTCAGCCTCCCAATTATTGGTATCATAATATTGTTTGTGCTCTTGATGATTGCCATTCTAACTGGAGTTAGATGGAATCTGTGTAGTTTTGATTTGAATTTATCTGATTGCTAAGGATATTAAATATTTTTATGTTATTTTATGGCTATTTGTATATCTTGTTTTAAGAAATGTCTATTTGATTCAATTTCCCATTTATTGATTGGGTTATTTCTTTTTGTTGCTAAGTTTTTAAAAAATATATTCTGGGTAACAATCCTCTGTCAGGGGAGTAACTTACAAATATATATCTTTATGAACAGTTTATATGAAGTTTAAAACTATGTTCAATAATTCTAGACATATCTTAGATTTAATATTTTATGTATGTAACAATACATGAAAATCAAGATGACGTTTAACTGTTGAGCAAGAAAAAGTGAGGCTCAAGGCAATCAGGGAAGAGGTACACAATAAGAATTCAAGTGTATTGGCAATGTTTTATTTCTTAAGATGAGTAGTAGGATATAAGTTTTCATCATTTTATTATTTTTGCCTTATTACAACTTTTAAACATTAAAAAATGAAATTTTAAGTGTATTGGATTTACAGTCAAGAGGGGACTCTAGCTTGCTACTAACCAACTGTATGTCCTTAGGCAAGTCATTTCTCCTGAGACAACTAGAACAGCTTTTATGATGGCAAAATTGGGCTTATTTAAAGTCATTGTCAGACTGCAAAATACATTTTCAATGGCTATCTAGCAATATCTATACTTTTTTCTCTGTTTCACCTAAATGAATTAAAATCAAAATAAAATTGTGCACAAAGGTCATAAAATAGTAAGATAAAAAACCTCTACAATGTCAGAAACCTTGCTTTGGTCTAACACATTCCTGGCAATGTTGCCTTTAAATTATTTTGAGTTCTGTATTCTATGTCTGGCTACCATGATATCTTTCTTGTAGACAGGTTCTAGGCCTACAAATAGAGAGTTATACATGATTGAGAAGCAACCACCTGTAACTAAAGACCTGAAGCAAGCAAACCTAAGTGATCATAAAGAAGATTCAGTAGTTACTATTTTTTCCTTTTGTATATTAAGATTTATGTGGGTGGCTGAAATAATTATGTACAGCTGATACAGATACTAAGATTTCTGTGCTGTATCTATACCAACCCTTCTATGAACATTCTCTGTATTATAATGCATCTTGTCTTTTTAGCATTTGAAAAAGATTATTCATTGGATGGTATTTTTCAAAATTTTTTTTAGAAAAATGGTTCAAATATCTGAGAAAAGATGTGATTTACTTTCTAATGTCTCTTTGACAGAAAGTAGATAATATTTCTGATTGTTTATTTTGAGATATACAACTAAAAGGATCATAGAAATCAGTGCTAAAAATGAAGTTATTCAGTCTGCCTAGAAGGCTGAAACTAATTTAATAATCATCTCATATATCTATGATATATTATTACAAGAGGATTCCAATATCTAGTTCTTCCCAAAGAGAAAACTAAAAGGAATAGGTTTAAACTACATTGGGAGTATTAGGTTACACATAAGGAAGAAATACTCAAAAATGAGGCTTATTAAATACTAGATCAGTAAAACAAGGGAGATAGCTGAATTTTATCCATGAGAAAATCTATTAATGATTGGCTAGTGAAAATGTCTTCATGTAACTAAATGGCCTCTTAGGACTCCTTACAACTTCCGAATCCTATGAAAATAACTTAAAACCTGTTTCCAAAATATAGTTATTAATACTATGTAGAGTTGTTTAATAAGTTTCCAGTAAATGCCTACCAAATTGTCATAGAAATCTAAGTGCCCTAGAGCCTTATTATAATGTTGTCGTAGATACTTTGTTATTAGTATTGCTTTTAAGCTGAAGTATTAATATAATTGTAGATGAGGAAACTGAAGATGAGAGTTTAAGTGATCTGTCCAAGGTTATGAAGTGACACTTTTAGGATTAGAACCTAGTTTATCAGCCTTCTTTTTGTTGTTACTCTGAAAATAAAGATGTAGTGATGATATCCATTTTCTTTCCACTATGTAATTCTGTTTTTAGGATCTTTGATGTTATGCTTTACTTTGAAAACATATAATTTTATTTCTAAGGATTTCTTATCTATCTTGTACTAAAACAAAATATTGCCTCAGAGACTCTGAGACCTCTGGTCTGCATCAATGGACTTGTACTCTATAACACAAATTAATTGTACTCTCTTGGGAAAACCATTTATTCTGTGCACCAGTTCTTCACCTATAAATTGATTCCTCCAACAAAAGGTTTTTATGTGTCTTCTATGAGACAGACATTGAACAAGGTGCTGAGGGTACAGAGCTGAGTGAGGCATGCTCCCTGTTCTTAAAGGGCTCACAGTCTGGTAAGGGACATATATGCCTGCAATTATAATGTGGTATGATCATCATCATGCTAGAAGTGTGCACATGGTGCTGGGAATTAAATGGATAATCCCTATACTATCTTCTTTACTAGCAGGACAATAAGTTGGGAACAACCATGTTAAAGTACTCTGAGATATACAAGGCAAAACCAAATCACAAATAGATACCCTGCTTCCTTTCGTCTAATTGATTCATTTTGGGCTTATGTACTTAGGGCTTATGGTACTCTTAAAATATATTTTTGGAATTCTGTAATGACTTTGGGGCTGTGTTATATTTTTAATTAGGATTAATTTTAGTTCCTAATGGTCTTATTTCACAGATTAGGGAACCGTATGTTCCTCTTACCACAATGGCTGAGTGCTGCTGGAGCAAATGACACAACTGTGCAGATTGCTAATACTATAAAATTATAGTTTCCAAAGACGTCATTTGTACCCTTAGAGTACCACTTAGTGGTCTTTTTATGTGTTCTTAATTATTCCCCTTTCCCATTCGCAGTGGCTGCCATTGCAAACCTTTACAACCTTTCTCATGACCACTTCTCCATGCATTCTTCTAGATCTTAACCCTCCCTGCCAGCATCCCCTGTCTTTCCTTCTCTGATTCTCTGATATACAGTTATGCTGCAACAATATTGAGTGGGCCATGTTGCTTCATGTCTCTGTACATTTGTACCTGCTAGTTCTCTGATTGAAATCCACCACCACACAAAAACTTAACTAATCTTTATTTTTATCAAGACTCAGCTACAAATTTTCACTTTGTGAGGCTGTCTTTGGCAGCCCAAGCATAACTAGCCATTCTGTCCTTTGCATGAAACACCACTAGACATAGTATTTTCTGCTGTTGTAGAATGCAGCATCTATATTGTACTTGTTTATTTTCCTAACTGTCTCCTCTAATAAACTGTAAAATCCTAAAGAGCAGGGACTATTTAATTTATCTTCAAATCCCCAGCACCTAGTATAATGCTCATACAAACAAATATTTATTGAAAGAGGAAAGGAAAGGAAGCAAAATAAATATTAGGAGTATACAAGCTTCTTTGAGAACACAAACCAATTTTTATTACTTTCAAACTTCTAAGCTAATTTTCAATGGCATGCCCCTGTTTCCTTTTTCTTTCAACCTTTAGGAAAGTTTCTTTCCACTTAATAGATAGATGCTGAAAAAAAATTTTAAAGGGACTTCAACAAAGGCAGCTGTCTGACAGCTGTATACCATCTGTGCTTTCAGGCCTGGATAAAAACATCTTGCTACTTGAGAATTTAAGTTCTGTACTAAAGGAGTTTCCCAGGCCGATGGTGATTAGTATTCTACAAATATGCCTCGCATTGTTCTGTTTTGACGTGATAATGTATATAACTTGTCCCTCTAAATTATGAAGTTTATTTTTGCTTCTGTACCTCAACAAAGGTAAAAATGAAACAAAGAACCAACATGTTGTCATTTTACTATATTTTTTCTCATGAAAATTGCTTTTATAGTAAAAGATGACATAGCAAAAAAGTAAGCGATTAATCCAGAGGAGTGTGTACACATTTATGCTGTTAGGCAACAACCTATACTGCGTATGCATTTCTGTTAAAAAATCAAATTAAATTTCAAACACCTTTTTCTTTGATTGTTTGATTTTTAACTACCTCAGGGAAGATTATTTCCATTTTTAAAAAGACATAGATCAAATGCAGTATAAAGGATCTGGTTCTCTGTATCAAAATACCTGTGGCACTGTCTAGAGATACTTTAGCATTCTTCAATCAGCTTCCTCTAACTGATTTGTACAGCCCAATTCTGAAAAAAAAATCTTATAAATTACCATGAATAGCCTGCCCCCCCTCTCTTTTTCCCTCTCTTTCCCTCTCCCCCACTCTCCCCCCCCCTCTTAAATGTTCTTCCTTAAATAAAGGCTGTGATATCAATAGTGATGTTATTTGAATTTACAAAATTGTATCCAAATACCATATATCTTAGGTTTCACAACTGTGATTTTATATGGTTAGGCTCATAATTTAAAAGCACCTGAATTTGGGAATTTGGTAATTGCTAAGGTTTGGATAATAGTATTCCTCCCAAAACCCATATGTTGGAAACTTAATTCTCATTGCAACAGTGTTGCGAGGTAGGGCCTGATGGGAGATGTTTATGTCACAAAGACTCCACTCTTATGAGTGGATTAATGCCAATTATAAAAGTGCCTTAAGATTTAAGGTCAATTTCTTGCCCCCTCTCTCTCATTCTCTGTCTTGCCTTTCTACCTTCTGTAATGAGAGGATGTAAAAAGGACTGGTCTTCACCACATACTAGCCCCTAAATCTTGGACTTCCTAACCTCCAAAAATGTGAGAAACAACTTTTTTTTCTTGCCAGGTGCAGGGCCACATGCCTATAATCCCAATACTTGGGAGGCTGAGACAAGAGGATTGCACATTCAAGAACAGAACACAATGACTTAATGAAAGCCTGTTTCAATATAAAAATTAAACAGAGCTGAGGGTATAGCTCAGAGTTAGAGTGCTCTGGATTCAATCCCTAGTACCACAAATAAATGAATTAATTTATTTTCTTTGTAAATTAATTTGGGGCATTTTGTTATAGCAACACAAAATGGACTAAGAAAATAATTAAGCTTCATTAACTTTAATATTAGCAAAAATTTTTTACATCAGTTCAAATTTCAGTCCCCAGAGCCTTCTGTGTGCCTGTGTGCGAGTGTGTAAAAAAATAAAGTATATAGTCTAATATGCCATCAATTGACTAACAAAATGAGGTGGCATAGCAATGGTCGCTAGCCCATGTACAACACGTTTATTCTTCTGGGTACCCATTGGGGTTTTTTTTTTCAATGTTTTTATTGTGATAAAATACACATAACAAAATTTATCAAATTAACCATTGAAGTGTATAGTACAACATTATTAAATATATCTTAAACATTGTGATTTCATCACCACCGCTCATGTTCATAACTTCTTTTTGCCTTGTAAAACAAATTAGTCAAACATATTTGGCAAGTATGTCATAAATTTATTTCTGAAAATTGGGGACCTAACTCTTTACCTTTAAATTTTTGTAATGTGTCCAGAGGTGCTTTGGTTTTAAAGTAACTTACTAAGAAACTCTGAAGTGTCTGGAGGAAGCATAACTTCTAGATGATCTAGAAGCCTCAAACAGTTGAAAGATCTGTCCTAGAAAAGAGTACTGAGAGGCAATACAATATTTGCTTTTGATAGGGCAGAACTGGAGTCAGTGATAGAGAATGCCAAAAAGCCTATTTCAAGTCAGTAAAGAAGAAACTTTCTAGCATTATGAGATACCTCACAATGGAGTAAGATGCTTAAAAGTATTTTAGCAGTAGAGCAGTGACTATGTGCAATACATTGTGAGGGAGATTAGACTAAATTAGTTCTAACATCTTTCTGCAATTCTATTGAAGATGAGAAAGGCATTGACTGGTAATCATGTTTCCTGTTATTGTAATTTTCATTTGCCTGTCTTCTTCCTCACTTTTTTGATTGTTATACCATTTTGTCAACTAATAGCCTGTGTACCCTTTAGCTCTTTCAGTTTGTTCTGACTAGACGATCCTTCTCCTTGATCTTCAAATAACAGAGCTATTTTTATCACTCATAGTTCAAATGCCATCACTTCAGAAAGGCCTTCTTTGACCATCGTATTTAAAACAGGTGACCTACAGCCCTCCACCACCATCCCCATTACTCTCTATCATGTTACTTTATTTCCTTCAGAGAAATTATTATATATTATTATATTCTGTAATGTTCTAGGTTTTTTCTTCTTTCTATACTCAACTCTAAGCCCAATGGGGGCATGAGACTTGTCTGTCTTGTTCATAGGTAAATACCTAGTTCCCCAAACAGTCCCATGTATAAAAACTTAGAAATTGGTAAATATTTGTTAAATGGATAGATGAAGAGTCCTCTTCACATGTGGGTTTTATGTTATGTTAAAGACATTCTGGAGCTGGAAGGTCCTTGCTCATTTTGCATGTTTCCACCATCCAAAATCAGGATGTCCAAGGTTGATAATTTTTCAATTTTGATTATATTTCAGAAAGTAGCTCATTTTCTGTTGCTGATTTCAATGATGATATGTTTTCTAAAATATAAAGAACTGGAACATTTGCAGGAAAAAATGTTGTTGCAATTAAAATTCTGTGGCTATGTTTAAGAATAAATGAAGACCATCACAGATGGTTGTTTGGAAAGATCTGTATGTGACTGTTTGGTTACATGGGCTTTATCCAGTGATTTGTTATAACTTAATTACTTAACTGATGGAATCAGAAGTGGAAACACCTGAGACATTATGGTAGCACCTGCTTCTAAAATGATTATGAAAGCGATCTTTTTGACACTTTTCTTCCCAGGATCTAGTGAAGCTTCTTACCTGCTTACCTCGGCCTGCCCTTTCTTCAAAGCTTACTAGTCATGTTTCTTTTTTTCTCCTCCTTCTACCTTTAATGATTTAAAAAAATAATTTCATCATTCATATGTGAGTGCTATTAACATCAAACCAAATTTTTCTTTTCATAAGTTCTCTAAAAGCATATCTTTTTTAGCAAAATATTTTAGTTTGCAATGACCCTGTGTTATAGTTTGTCATTGCTTTATTTATTTTCTATGTTCAACAGTATTGCCTAATGTGTTTTAGACAGCCTTTTCAATTAGTGTTTTACTGAAAACAGGCAAGTATTTCCATTGGTCCCAGTCTTCTTGCTCTTTTTTTATTCCTGTGTTCTTTTTTCTCTCTTCCTATCTTTTCATCTTGCTTCTTCCCAAAGCACTGTTTCTGTTGATCTTAAAAATATTTTTCTTGGGTTATGTGCCACAAACTGACATTGACAAAATGGTTTCTAATCAATAAATGACTTCTTGAGTTTATTGTAGATTTTAAATGAACTATTCAAAACCAGGATGGCTCTTCATCTTCTCCCAAAGACAAAATGCTGTCCTTGTCACACCTGATAATATGAGCCTTGGATTCTTAGTCCTGTGGAAGCTACAAAGCAATATTTGGCAAAATTTTTATTTTTCTAATTGCCAGAATATAATCTGTTGATAAGGAAATGATTTATTAGGCAAGTTAGCCACAGGTTGTATATGTTATCATCATGGTTGTGAAGACTCCAAGTATGAGAAATCCTATTAGTTGAGGGGGTACCAATTCTGTGTAAACCTCAAAATATACAACTTACATTAAGACATTATTTTCCTAGGTAACATGTAATGTTGCCTTTGAAAAATAAAAGAAATAAATCAAAAAGTAATACTTGTATAGCAACATAAATGGCTTCTAGCTACTTGATAGATAAAAGCATGGAAGCTAGAGAGAATCTGGGAAGGAAAGGAGGACTTCATATAAATGAAGGGATACATTTGTAGAATAGTAGAATGCGACTTGGGGAGGGAGTTGGAGAGGAGAAGAGGGAGGTCTGATGATAGAAACAATTCAAATAATCATCTGCTCATATATAAAGCTATCTATATCTATGTAAATATTATTTATGGGAATGAGGATGAATGGAGCAGGGAGGGACCTGGAGGGAAACATACCAAATGCCTGTGTGCATGTATGTTTGTATTATTGCTTTGAATCTCACTGTGATATATAATTATAATGCACCAATAAAAAAGAAAGATAAAAGTATAATACCTAAAAGCATATCTTTTAGGTATCTCATGGAAATGCTTGATATTGAGTAGAATAGTGTTTGATATGAAATAAAGTTGCAGAAATGACTGGTGGCTAAGTGAATATTTGGTAAAACGATCTTTCCCAAATGCCAGCCTCTGGTAGGATATTATTCTGAGGCCTTGAATGTATTTGTATAGAGCAGCTTTCCCACACTTTGTTCTTTGGAATCCTAGTATAACAAAATATTTGAATAGTTTGGCATGAGGGGAGGGTAAAGCCAAAGGAGCTTGGGAACACAGCATACTGCATTGCCCCCTTAATCCTTATAATACACATAATATACATCAACATAATAATTGCAAACTGGATGTGGTGGCCCAGGGCCTGTAATCCCAGTACTTGGGAGGTTGAAACAGGAGGATTGCAGGTTCAAGGCTAGCCTCAGCAATTTAGGGAGACTTTCAGCAACCTACAGAGACTGTTTCAAAACGAAAATAAAAAGGGTTGGGGGTAAGCCGGGCGTGGTGGCGCACGCTTGTAATCCCAGCATTCGGGAGGCTGAGACGAGAGGATCCGGGTTCGCGGCCAGCCTCAGCTACCTAGTGAGGCACTCCGGAACTTAGTGAGATTCGGTTTCAAAATAAAGAATAAAAAAATAGGGCTGGGGGTGTAGCTCGGAGGTAGAATGCCCCTGAGTTCAATCCCCAGTACCGCAAAAAAAAAAAAAAAAAAAAAAAAGGGTTGGGGGTGTATCTCAGAGGTAGAATGCCCCTGGGTTCAATCCCCAATACCAAAACTTTTTTAAAAAAACATACTACCTGAGGGGGAGGGAGGGGGAGGGGATTGGGGTGGGAATTGGGGAAGGGGTCAAATGAGAATTGTGTGCAAATATGTTGTTAACAACTCGTACTTAACAAAGATGTATGCTATATTGCACGAATTACTACAATAAAAAATTAAAAAAAAACATACTACATACTAATTGCAGTAAAAATATGTCACTCACTTTTATTTTATCCAATTATTCCCAAACTTACTTGATGAGAAATCCATTTATTATGGGTCACATATTTAGTATCATGTAAGATACTAATTTATTGCAGAACATAGTTTGAAAAATTCCATTACCCCCCACCCCCAAATTTGCTAGTTGGATAAACTGTTTTCTCAATGCTATAACTGAAAACCTGCCACATTTTTTTTTGGTACTTGGAATTAGAACACAGAGACATTCTACCTCCAAGCTACATCCCCATACCTTTTTTATTTTGAAACAAGGTTTTGCTAGGTTGCTAAGGCTGACCTTGAACCTGTGACCTGTCTCAGCCTCCCAAGTACTGGGATTATAGGTATGAGTCATCATACCCAACTGAAAAATCTGCCATGTCTTTAGGAAGTCTGATAATGTGTCCAGTATATCTCAATAACAAACTAGATAAATAAAGTCTAGATAAGTCTAAAGGTAAATACACAGTGGAATCAAACTCATAATCAGTTCTCCAGTCTTTATCCAGGTAAAGACTGGAGATGTCATGCCACTGCCATGCCATCTATCTTCTGGCTTTTACTTTAGATTCTTTTAGTTGTTCCATGAGATGATGAGGTAATTCCAGTAGTGCCATGAATTACCTGGCACTCCTTAAGAGGCTCTCAAACCAATGTTAAATAAAGGCTCATTGTGACAGTAAAGAAAAAATGTGGAGTTGTAACAATTTTCTATAATTATTACACAGCTTTCTTTAAGACCATGTTTCTATTCTCAAGTCCACTCTATAAATTGAGAATTTACAGAGTGGAATTGAGAGAGTTGTCTGTATGACAAGTAGCTCAATTGAAAGTCAATGCCTACAATTCAAAGTGCCTGTCCTTGTGATTTATGAATAGTCCTAGAGATATAGTCACTCACTAGGAAATGCAAATATTTTAAAGCAAAAGGGGTCATTCAAAGTAATTAGTGGTAGATGGGGAATTAGTTGGCCCCTTTGCCATGCCCTTTTGAAATGTGCTATTGTAAGACCTAGCACTGGATGAATTCCAGATGTTGTTCTTCTAATTAAACTCTGAGGAGGATCTGAGGACTCAGAATGGATTGCAATATGATCTTAACCATTCCATCTTTAGGCTGACCTTTCCATTTTTAGACCTTGACAATGGTGACACATTTCAGACATTATAAGATGTTGGGTTCTTTGAGGCTCCTCTTTGAATTCACTGTCACAATTTTCTCTGCCACAATGTTACAACACTGTAAAGAAGATCTCTCACTTTTGGAAGCCACATATCTCCTTATGTTGAATGTGACTATTCTCTGTGGCAAAAAACAGGCTCTCCCTTTTAATGAGCATAGAGCTTCTCGGTAGAATTCTGTTTCCTCCAGTCTGGTAGAGGATGCTGCCTCACACTTTGGGTGGTCAGGTATTCCTCAGAGTAGGAAACATACTGGTGTTGTAATCACCTGCCAAATGATCATCCCATCTTCTCTCTTTCTCTCTCCCTCTCCCTCTCCCTCTCCCTCTCCCCTTCCTCCCTCCCTCCTACTAGAGATCGAACACCCATGGGTGTTTTACCTCTTGAGCTACATTTTTATTTTGAAACAGGATCTCACTAAGTTGTTGAGCTGAAGCTGGCCTTGAACCTGAGATCTTCCCTATTCGGCCTTCCAAGTACTGGTATTATAGGCATGCACCAAAACTCCCACCTTATATGTATTCTTAATTTGTCTTCAAAACTGACTACTTCTTTTTCTTGGCTCTTAAGTGATTATTCCTTTCAGGCTTCCAGATCCTCAAAATTATCATTTGGTTTGGGTCTTTGCCAACTCAGAAATTTTCATCTTCAAAATGGCAATTTTTGTAGTACTGAGGGTTGAACCCAGGGGTACTCTACCACTGAGCTACATCCCTCAGCCCTTATTTTTTATTTTGAAAAGGGGTCTCACTAAGTTACTGCATGCTGTCCTCAAATCTGTGATCCTTCTTTCTCAGCCTCCCAAATATTGAGATTACAGGCATGTATCACCATACCTTGCTCAAAATGGCATTTTGTTAGTTGAATTTCTTGAAAATATTCATGAAAATTAAATGTAATAACATAAGTGTTTGGAAACCCCTTTTATCCATATAGGCAGATATAGAAAATGTAAATTTATGAGCCAAACTAATTAACATTTAATGAGATGCATCTATGCCTATATTTCAAGTCACACTATCGTAATTTTGTTGAATTGTTGAATTTCCATCCAGCTGTTTTCAATAATGTGGTAACAAACAGGCAAAAAGTTACTTTTGTTTATAGAGATTAGACCCAAATGGCTTCAAATCCATTTGCCAGGCCACTTCAGACATGCTCATTTTCCTTTGCTTCTATTCATCATCTATCTTCCACACCTAGAAAATTGCATTTATTTGTCTCCTTCTTTTTAACCTACACCCACAGTTGAATCTTTCCAAAATCTATAATTTGGGTTTAGAACTTCCTACCCCAAATCCCTTAGCCTCTTCCCTTCATTCATCCAGAAATCTCTTGAAATCTCACATGCTCACTTTATCACACGGCATTAGCTAACCAATTTAGAGAAAGAACACAAAAATTTTGCCTCCCTTAGTCTAAAAGGACTGTGTCTAAAATATTGTCACACCACAATATACAATATCTTTGGCCTAGTCAGAAAATATTCTGTTCAATACTTGGCTGTCTGTATGTTCTTCATGCCTATCTATGTATGTTGCCCCCTTATATCTTTAGAGAAAGAATCAAACTCTCAGTGAGGGTTAGGGAACATGTGATGAAATTGGTTAAAAGCCCCAAACTATTTCAGACTTAAAATGGGCCTACCATCTAATCAAATATTCCCCCACCATTGCTGCGGTATGTTAACAAGTGTTATAAAAAAGAAGGGAGATGTGATGGCATTTAATTTGATGTTTACGTATTGCTCTGTTGCCTAAAACCCTACAATAGTTATTCTCTACAGTTAGAATAATTTCCAATCTCATTTACATCAACCCTAAGCTCCTGCCTACCTCTAGAATCTCATCTTGTGTGATATGCCTATAAAGTCAACATCACTCCAGCACATTGATTTTTTGTTTACTTCAAATTCACCAAGTTATTCCTAATTCAGACTTTGCCTATGCTCTTTTTTTTCTGTCAGGAAAACTCAAGAATATGCATAGTTGGTGAGAGAGAACACCCCTTTTTCAAGTTTAGGCTCACATGCTTCCTTCTCAGAGAAGTCTCCAAACCCATTGTTTTCTTTATTTCCTTCAGAGAAATTATCATATTTAAATAACTTCATTGTTTCTTGTCTCTCAGCTTCCCCCAGTAGAATGAAAGCAGGGTTCTTGCTTGTCTTGTTTACTGTTATGTCTCCCATACATATAACAGTACCTGGCCAATACATATTTGTTAAATGAAAGAATGAAATGGTTGAAATGTTAAAAGGAATAGAGGAAATAACCTGAACATCCAACTGTAGGAACATGATCATGTGAATTCTTTTATTAAATTCAGTGCAATATTTTTTACTTATAATAGAAATATTACACAGAAACTTAACTGTTTTTGTTAAGTGAAAAATAATGAATATAATTGGATATGTCCATCTGTGCTGCTGTAACAAAATACTATTGACTGAGCAAACTTTTAAAGAATAGAAATTTATTTTCTCACAGTTCTGGAGGCTGGGAATTCCAAGGTTGACGTGACAGTAGGTTCAGTTGCCTGATGAATGCTCTGTCTGCTTCCATGATGGCATGTTGTTGCTACATCCCCTGGAGACGAGAACTGCTATGTCCTCACATGGCAGAAGGCAGAGGCTAAGAGAGCCAAATACAGGAAGCCTCTTTTATAAGGCCTGAATCCTATTCACGAGGGAGGAGCCCTCATGGCCTAATCACTTTTTGGGGGGGGGGTACTGGGGATTGAACCCAAGGGCAATTTACCTCTGAGGTAGAAACCCAGACCTTTTTGTTTTTATTTTGAAACAGGGTCTCCCTAAGTTGCCAAGACTGGCTTCCAACCTTCTATACTTCTGTCTCAGCACCCTTTCCCCAGTACTAGGATTATAGGCGTGCATCACTACACCCAGCCAGTTTAATCAATTCTTAAAGGCCCAATCTCTTAATACCATTACCTTGGCCATTAAGCTTAATTAAAATTAAAGTTGAATTTTGGAGTGGGCACATTAAAGCATAGCAACAATATTGTTTTATGCTAATATATTAGCATATATATATATATATAATATATATACATTCCATATATATAACATATGGAAAAATAAAAGGAATTTAGTGTGGAGATGGCAAGCTTAGCTCTTTTGTCCTGAATTTAACATGTTGTATTGTTTTCATAATAAAAGTAATCAATATATCTAGGAATTTAATTGACCAAAAGGAATGTCAGCAGATTAGCTGTGTTATTATTGAAAATAGTGTAAGAAAACAGTAAGAGGAATTTCAGAAATTATTTTAGAGTGCCCAGATTTGTGTCCCACATTTTGCTTTTAGGGATATGGGGAACTTGGATAGATTTAGGAGAGTTGGAATAGGCTTTTTGAAGAAACACTAAAGAAATTCATTTTCTTCTTGAGGCAGAGTAATTCTACTTTATTATCTGCATTGAAAGCTGAATAAGCAGTAAATTATTAAATTATACCTAATTATACCATTATAGAAATAAACTTTTCAAGATGAGTCTTAAAAGCAATGAGTTTGTGACAAAAGGGGCTTGTGGCGTCTCCTACCTAGGAGAGCTTTTAGTAACCAAGAGATGTAGATTATTTTTTTGCCTTGACTGAGCTAAGTGTAGCCCTACCTATAGGTGAGGAAAAGGATTTGTTTTTCACAAGTTCTTTCAGGCTTGTCATTCTGCTTCTCTTACTTTTTAAAGAAAAGCACTCTATAACTGAGCTGTACCCCCAGCTTCTGCTTCTCTGACTTTGAGAATATAAAAAAGAAAACATATTTTTTACCATCTACATATAAACTGAATTTGTTTCTTTTAACAAACTGTTTACTAAGCATCTGCTTTGTGCAAGGCTAGAGATTGTATGTTAAGGAATAAAAAGATACATATCATGAAGAATGTGCCTTTAAGAGCTTAAGGGTTAGTAAGCTACATTTGATAAAAATAAATGAACAAAGGAATATAATTTCACTTAAAAATAAGATGGAACTTCCTCAAGCCACTGTAGCAATACTTCACCATTCCAAATTTGCTAATTGTACTCTTGTAGAAACTTGAATTTTAAGAAGTTTTCCTTTTAATTTTTTTATTTATCTATTTAAAATAAATTTTATTGTGTATATTTGAGATTGACAACATGCTGTTATGGGTAGTATAGATAATGAAATGTTTACTATAATGAAGCAGATTAACATGTCTATCATACATAGTAATTTTGTGACAAACATCCCTAATATAATCAAAATATATTTATCTATACTTGAGAAAAAAAAAACACTAGATTTGGAGTCAAGAGATCAGTTTTTCTTCCATCTTGCCTTTCCTCTGAATTACCTGGATCAATCAGCTGCCTTATCTGTAAAATGGGGATAAGACTTGCTCCTCCTATCTCATATAAAATAGGTATTTGTAAACTATAAATTGCTGTATATATGTAATGAGTTTATAAAGATTTTATTAAATTAATACAGAGTATAAATTAGACAAATCTTTTGAAGAAAGAGTGGGAGAAATAAAATACAATGAGAAAGAAATGCAGATTATGGTGAATCTTTAATCTAGGCTTTCATAGTTCTTAGGCATTAAAAATAAATCTCCAGCTCAATTTTGACCCAATTGAAACAGAAAATTTGAAGAAGGGATGAGAAAAATGTCAAATATTCTCATATTTGTTGAAAGATAAACTCTGAAAAATATTAGTATCACTATTTCTCAACTTCTGGAGAATCCAAATAGACTTTAATTAGCCCATTTTATAGGATTGTTGGGAAATGAACTTTCCTCGGATGGTTGTTGTGTTGCTGTTCTAGTGGAAATCAAGTTGTTTGAATTTATGGTGCAGAACTTTATTCTCCCAAGAATGGAGTTTTTCCTGCATCGACAGAGCCACCCAGTACACTTAGACATCGTGTGCCTATTCCTTCGACCTCAGCTTTGAGAACAATTGGGAAAAACATCTAGCAGCCTACCAGACTGCCACAAGTCTCTTGGACCTAGCAGAATAAACTTTGCAATGCAAAGCCCCATCCATCAACAGTTTTAGATTAGATCCCTGCACACTTTTGGCCACCACTTGCATATGTTCTCCTTCTGCAGACATTTGTTTAGTACACTTCACATCTGCTTCTGTCTCCAAAGTCCCACAAGCTCAATTTATTCAATCCTATATAGAAATGGCATGAAATGAGGATGATGAAACCTGCTGTAATGATGACCAATGAGTTCTTTCCCACCGCCACCTGACATAATTGGCATCAGCTACAGCCCAGTTCCACTCATTGTTTCCCAGGAGTGACCTCAGCAGAAGTATTCTCCTCTTCAGGCTTAAATTTGATTCTCATGGAATGTGTAATTAAAGTCTTGATGAGTTGAGAAGAAGGAAATGAGGGAAAGGAAAATAAGTAATTATCACCAGTTGGTAACCTCATAAACTTGGCTTTTCATGGGACTCATAAAATAGCATGCAGAGTATATTCAACTATAGTTATTCTCTTAGAAACTCCAGGCATATTCAAGCACATTCATATATTGAAGTAGCTTTAGTTCAAACACAGTTGAGCAACGAAAACATTTTCAGTTTGCATCTTTATTTTGAAACAGAGACTTTGCCTATATGGCAGTTCTATTATGGATACCCTTTCACATTTAGTTTTGTTACAGTTGGTTTTAGTAGTGTTCTTTTTACAGAGATCTAACTGGTTCATGGATATATTTTTCATAATTTTGGCTGATTAGAAAATCAGTGAAATTGGTTTGTTTATCTGTAATTTTCAGGATACTTACTTTTTTCTGTGACATAATTTTGTCTCCCTGTGAACAATTAGTGCTTAAGCCTTACCTATGAAGGCTCTATCTGTCAAATACTTGGCATCTTAATCAGGGAGGACAATTAGAAACTTCACATATTGTTTCTGTGTTAGCTTCCTTTTACCAGGGATAATACGTTAGCCTTTGGCCTTAATCAAATCTATTCATTCTAGAAGTTACGAAACTTTCTTTGGTTTGGAGTGGCAATAGACAGCTTCCAAAATGTCTCCTAGTAATACCTTTATTCTAGTATGAACACCCTAGTTGTTTCCTCCCAAAAGTTATAGGACTGGTCGTTGTAACCAGGAGGACATCGAGGACATGATGAAATGTGAATTACAAGGTTAGGTCATAAAAAAAAATTGAGACTTACACCTTGCTCTCTCTAGTGTACTTGTTCTAAGGAAACCAAACTGACACATCACAAGGGTGCCAAAGCAGCCTATGGAAAGCTCTACAATTGAGGCTTCCTGGCATCAGCCAGCAAATAGGTTAGGTATTCTGTCATAGCCATGTGAGCAACCCATCTCAGAAGAGAATCCTCTAACCCCAGTTAATTCTTCAGATGACTATTAGCCCCAATTGACATTTTGATTACAACCTTATGAGATATCCTAAGGCCAGAGCTACTTAACTAAGCTGTTTCTGAATTTCTAAGCTCATAAATGTTGTTAGATAATGTTTGTTGTTTTAGGATACTAATTTTTGGGGCCACTGGTTAAGAAACAAATAGATATCTAATGTAGGAGTAAGGATTTGCGAAATTCAAACATTTCTAGTTTATTAATGACCACATCTCAAGCAAGAAATTTTCAAATAAGTAGTTTAAAAATAGTTTTCCTTAAAATCAGAAGGATGAAGAGAAATTTATGAAATTATATGAACTTTTATTCATATAATTATTTTTGTTATTAATTTCATCAATCACCAAAAAGGGAAAAGAGAAAGGACACATGTGTAAGAATACAACAAAAAATGCACCCCCAATCTTGGCTGGTTAAGATTATTAAGAAAAAGGAATATAGATTTCCTCCCATGTTACCTAATAATTCCTAGGAATATATGAGGGATCTGGTACCTGAGGAATCCTCAGAAACATTTGTTTAATTGACTTCTTGGATGTATGAAAAGGAAATCTTAGTATCTTCAGATTTCAGGAAAAGTGCTTTAGAACACCATAATTCTAGCCTCCAACTTTGTTGCTCCCTCACTTTTTTTATATGTGGTACTGGGGGTAGAACCCAGAAGTCTTCTATCTACAGGCTATACTCCCGGCCGTATTTTATTTCTTATTCGGGAAAAGGGTCTCTCTAGGTTGATGAGAGTCTCACTACTTGCTGAAGCTGTCTTTGAACCTGTGATCCTCCTGTCTCAGCCTCTCAAGTACTCAGATTACAGGCATGTGCCACCATGTTCATCTGCTCCCTCACTCTTAACATTCACTACAAGATTGAAGAGACAATGTGAGAATTGCAAAGTCTGAAGTATCTTATTCAGATGCTGTTGAGAATAGAGGATTGGGTACTGATTAAGAATCAATTGATGGAAAAATCACCCTGTGGAAGTTCAGAAGAATGAAGTAGATCTCAGAGTTGTGTGTGATAAGGGTTATTGATATTTGTTTTAGTCAGCTCTTTCATCTCTGTGACCAAATACCTGACAAGCACAGCTTAGAGAAGGAAATACTTATTTGGGCTCACAGTTTTGAAGATTCAGTCTGTAGTCAGCCAGCTTCAAGGCAGAAACTGCAGTGGCAGGACATGTGATGTCAAAAAGCTATTCTCAATCATAGCAGCCAAAAGCAAAGAGAGAGGAGAGGGGGCTGGAGACATATATATTCTCAGTGGCCCATCCCTTCCAGCTTTTCCCCACCTCTGAACCTTGCTGCATTGGGGATATGTTTTCAACACATGAGTTCTTGGGGGACAGTGTATGCAATTTGATGGTACTTAGAAGCTGGTGGAATGAAGAGTCTTTTTCAGGATCATGCTTGGCTAGACAACACACTACAAAAGCAATGAGATACCACCACCACCCCTTCATATCGCAAATATTTAAAATATTTTAAAAGTGTCAGTAGGATATTCAGAGGCTTAAATAAATTTAGCACTGGGAGTAAAAAATATCTCAACCCAAAGGCAAGATTCCCAAAGCTTTACATCATTGTTCACAGAGTTAACTATGCCTTTGAAAAAAAAATGATTGGAAATGATTGTTGTCCTCTCAGTCTTATTATTATCCTACCCCATAAAGGGTCTGAGAAAGTACTACTTCCTCTTTGAAGCTGTTTCTGATCACTCATCTGACATCTGTGCATGCAATTCCATATTAGCACCTGTGATTTAAATGTTAAATATGATTTAGTTTCTAAGCCACTAAAGAAGAGGGATCATTTTCATATTCTGTTTAACATAATGCACACAAAGATTTTTGTAGGTTTATATGTGTGTGTGTGTATATATGTTTGTGTGTGTGTGTGTGTGTATGTACATATTTAAATTGTTGTCCTTGAATCTTAGAACTCTACTACCAAAAAGGATGGAAATATTTTGTCCAGTTTTTTCCCATTATTCAATTTCCACAACAATTCCCAACTCCTCCATGAAACTTACTGTTACCACTTCAGCCAACAATGATTTCCCCCGCCAGTGAAATTCTAATACTTCCTATCTGTAGTTCCCATTTGACGTTGAACATATAGATTGCCTGGTAACATACTATTATCTTATTGTTTCACTCTTTCATTGTTTAATTTTCCACAGGTGAGTATCATACTTTGCAAGCTAGCCAAGATTCCTTGATTTTAGAGGACTTTAAAAAGCATAATTTTCTAACACTAAAGAAATAAGTGAATGAAAATTTCAGTTGTAGCAATACATGGACCTTTGTAGAGACAAGTGTTGGTGGTGGGAGATAAACAGAGGATGCCATAATACTAGTTCCTTCCTTCCTTCCTTCTTTCTTTCCTTTTTTTGTGCTGCTGGGGATTAAACCCAGGGGCATTCTGCCTCCAAACTACATCACCAGCCCTTTTATTTTTTATTTTGAAGCAGGATCTCACTAGGTTACTTAGGGTCTCACTAAGTTTCTGAGGCTGGTCTCGAACCTGTGATCCTCCTGTCTCAGCCTTCCAAGTACTGGGATTACAGGTGTACACCACAATGCCATTTTATTTATTTATTTATTTATTTATTTATTTATTTATATTAATTGGTGCATTGTAAGCATACATCTTTGTTAGGTACAATTTGATAAAGCCATATATGCACACATTTCTCATTTAACCCCTTCCCCAATTCCCACCCCACTCCCTCGCTCTCCCTCCTTCTCAAGTTCAGTTGCCTTCTTAAGAAGGCAACCAATGTGAAATCAAACACAGGTAGATCCATTGGACATAGCTCACATATAACGTTCAACAATGTGTATGTTTTCCATCCCACCCATGCTTGTGACTGTATTCATAATTTGTAGTAGATGACAAATGATGTGAAGACATGATTGCAGCCATATCTGTACTTGACCTACACGCTGATCTGTGACAGGCAGGGCCAAATCATTCATTTTTGCCATTTTGCCATCTTTGTAATCAGTATTAATTGCTGTAGCTGAATCTATCATATGATGTGTCCTATTGGTTGTTAAGACAATCCTAAAAAACAGATGGTCAGTGCCTTGGTCTGTTGATTCTACACAGACGGATGTGGCCTTATATTCTGAAGGACAAGATGACATTGTACAATGCCTCTATGGCTTGTTGGTACAGTTGATCTACTTCAGAGGGTACTTGGGAAACTGGATTTTTTTTTTTTGCCATTGTATGAGGTCCAAAGGAAAAGAAATGGCTTTGAGTCCCCTGTCATTTTTTTTCAAATTTAGAGGCTACTTATGTAATCAGAAACTACTTATGCAATCCAGAAACCTAAGAATCACCCTTAGGTCTTCTTTTCTCCAACTCATTTAATCCAGTTAAGATCCAAATTCTATTCTACTCCCATATCATATCTTCATTACATAATCTATTCCCATCCTTACTAATGCCTTATTTCAGGATTCCCTCTTTGGACAAGATTAACTGTTTTCCTGCCTGCAGTCTCATCTGCTGCCAATACATATTCTATACTGTTATTTAGAGGGATCATGTTACTCCTTCTTAAAATGCTTCCATGACTCCTGTTACTTAAATATCAAGTCTTTAGGGTGGCATCAAAAGCCTTCTATTCTCTGGCCTCTACCTAACTTTCCAGATTTCTGTCTGGAAAATTCCAGTTGTGTTCTTTAGTCACATTGGATTAGTTTCATGTCTTCATGCCTTTGCACACACTGTTCTCTATGCCTGGAATGCTCTTTCAGTCTTATTATCCTACCCCATAAAGGCTCTGAGAAAGTACTGCTTCCTCTTTGAAGCTGTTTCTGATCACTCATCTGATATCTGTGCTTCCAATTCCATATTAGCACCTTTAAAATCTTAATTGAATTATTTGTTTATATATCTGACTTACCCAAATAGACTATAAACTTTTTTTGGTAGTTTACAAAATTAGTATTTTTTCAAATGAGAAAAGAAAGTACAGCAAATTATAAATTTTAAAAAGGTTATATCAAAACATCACAAAATCTGGAACAGTAACATATACATACATACATGCATATACATACGCGTATAAGTTAATAGTCTAACACTCTTTTATAATACTTTTTACTACATATTTTCACTGCCTATTTGAGAACTTTTTCATATGTCAATAATTTTATAATAATATATTTTGCTATAAACTCCAACTACTAACATTTTAAAGGCTGAGAGTATGCCATATCTTCTTTTATGCAGAGACCTTATTACCAGTCCCAGAGTATGTATCCAATAACTGTATTTTGAATGAATGAATGATTGACATTCCTTTAAAGTAAATTTGATTTATAATTTTTGTAACACTTTTGAAGTCTTTTGAATGGTTGGCATTCTCTGGTGAGAACAAGTAGAGATTAGATCTTGCCCTACTTAATTTCTTCCCTTGTGCCTTCTCACTGTAACTATCACTTTTATTCTCTTTTGTGCTCATGCATTTAGAATCTTATCAGAATATTCTAAATAATGTAACCAAGTTCTATTGAAAGAACTATGAAATAAAATTGATTTAATCACATGCATTATAACTTTTGCCAACAATGAATGCATGTGTTTGCCTGTATGTATGTGTGCTTCTTTTATCTCCCATTTATTGACTGATTAGATCTAAAGCCACTATGCTTGATGCACGTTGGTATATCATCCCATTTAGAATAGCATATCCTCAGTGGGTTTGATAATGATGTGAATCTTGTAACTCTTTCAAATGAAAAGGTTTCACTAACATCTTTCTGCTTGCTTGGCTAGTTCTAGAAATTTGTATTTTTCTTTCTTCTACTGTGAATATAAAACGAGGCAAAGAATGACGAATGAACTTGGTTCCTACAGTTGAATAACAGTGATTTTCAAATTATTTTTCCTTGATCCAGGGGCATTCCCATTATCTGAAAACTTGTTAGGAATGTGAATTCCCAGCCATACTCCATCATCTACTGAATCCAACACTAGAGTGGGGAGGAGGAGGCAACCATATGTATTTTAACAAGAACTCCAGATGATTCTGATGCATGCTAAAGTTTGAGAGCCACTAGAGCTTAGAAGTCATGACATACAATTGACTGCCTCCTCCATGTTCTGAATTAATCTATGGAGCAAGAAAAACTACAGAAAAACTCTTAATAATGTTCTATCATTATAAAGAACTGAAGTTCAAGGCAGTATTTTGTATACTGTCCTTTATGCAGAGTAGGAAATTTGGTATTTTAATATATTAAAGATCTACAGATTCTTCCAATATAGAAGAATTAAAAAGAAAAAACACACCTTTTTAAAAATACATGGTTGAACTGGCCTAAAAGTAAAGAACCTCTCTGAAAGCCAGAAAAAAAAATGACACCATATATTTTGAGCAGTAAACCAGGGTTAGTGGCCTACTATGTTGGCATTGACCTGTGGTTATATGCTAATCTGTGGTGGCCTTCAGCTCACTTTTTTGTCATAAAAAAAACCCAGGGATGTTCTACCTCTTCACTTGCACCCCTGTACCCCAGCCCTATTTTTTCAAAATTTTAAATGGGGTCTTAAGTTTCTGAAGGCTTCTCTATTTTGCCAAAGCTGGCCTCAAACCTGTGATCCTCTTGTCTCATCCTCCCATGTACTGAGATTACTGGTATGCACCACCATACCTGACTTTGAGCTCACTTTTATGGGCCACTCAAGTCTATGAACAGGAGATAAAGTCTGACACATAAGAAGGCTGTTAGTTCAGATTGGAGATCTCCAAACAGAGCTGGAATTTCCAAAGAGTAACAAGTGTATTAGGTGAACTAGGAAAAAACAAACACCTTGCAAAGGACTGGGAATAATTGCCTACCTCAGCCTACCTCAACTTTCATTGGCATCTAAGAAAGTCCTCCACAGATATTTCTTAATCACAAGCCCACACTCAAAATTATTGGAACTAGAATTCATACTGTGAAAAACCCAAATCCACAACTTTAAAGATGTTCCACACTGGTACACATTGGTAGTACTTTGCAAACACCTGATAGATAATTCAGATAATTTTTGAGGAATTTATTTAAATAGAAGATTCAAAGAATTTCTACAGATAAAATCCTCAGGAAAATAAAGTCACAATAAAAAAAATCACAAAATTTATGACTAAGCAGAAATAACAAACTACAGGAGCAGGCCTACAAAAGACAACAGAAATAATCAAATATAGACTACAAAGTTAGCAAGCTTAATATAGTTAAATAAAAGCAGGCCTTTAAGATATGATGAAAGTATAGCAGACTATTAAATGTTTCCTGAAAATTTTGATAAAGAACCAAATTATATAGAAATGAAAAATATAACTATTGAAATTAGAAACCAAATAGATTAAATAGACTAGAGGCAAAGAGAGAATAAAGAAGTGAAACAAATTATACAGAATATAACAAAGAAAACAAAGACATAGAAAACATCATAAGGCCAGGCGTGGTGGCGCACGCTTGTAATCCCAGCATTCGGGAGGCTGAGACCGGAGGATCCGGGTTCACGGCCAGCCTCAGCTATCTAGTGAGGCACTCTGCAACTTAGTGAGACTCGGTTTCAAAATAAAGAATAAAAAATAGGACTTGGGGGTATAGCTCAGAGGTAGAACACCCCTGAGTTCAATCCCCAGTACCGCCAAAAAAAAAAAAAAAAAAGAAAACATCATAGGTTAAGAAACATGGGTGATAGAGTAAACAGATATATAATATGTTTAATAAGAGTTCCAGATGGATTAAATAAGGGAAATGCAGTATTTAATGAGATACAGGCTGAAAATTTCCAAGAAGTGATTAACAGTACCCATTTTAGGATATATAATTATTTCCAAGCAAGTAAAATTAAAAATAATAATCCACACTTAGACACATTGAAGTGTGAAAGTATAAAACTGTACAACCAAAGAAAAGCACTTAAATTAGACAGAAAATGCAAATTATGTAGAAGAATGACAATTAAACTCAATAATATGACAGTTTATTGATGGAAAAAGTGGAAGGTAGAAGTCATTGGAGAAGTAATTTCAATAATCTATGACATTGTTAGTGAATAATTTCTGTAAAGGGCTAGGTAATTTGTGAGGTATCATGGAATTAAGCCCAGGGGTACTCTACCCCTGAGCTACAACCCCAGCCATATTTTTTATTTTTGTTTATTTTTTTATACTGGGGATTAAACCCAGGGGCTCTCTACCAAAGCACAACCCCAGCCCTTATTATTTTTTATATTGAAACAGGGTCTTGTTGAGTTGCTAAGGGTTTTTCTAAATTTCCAAGACTGTTCATAATCCTGTGATTCTCCTGTTTCAGCCTCCGAAGTACTGAGATTATAAGCATGCACCACCATGCCCAGCTTGCTTGCTTGCTTGCTTGCTTCCTTCTTTCCTTCCATCCTTCCTTCCTTTCTTCCTTCCTTTCTTCCTTTCTTTTTTTATTGTGGTACTGGGGATGGAACCCAGGGACATTCTACCTCTGAGCTACACCACCAGTCCTATTTTTTATTCTTTATTTGGAAATAGGGTCTCACTAAGTTGCAGAGGGCCTCGCTAAGTAGCAGAGGCTAGCCATAAACCTGCAATCCTCCTGTCTCAGCCTCCCAAGTACTGGGATTACAAGCGTGCGCCACCACACCTGGCTCAGCTTTATTTTTTATTTTTTAATTTTTTGCAGTATTGGGGATTGAACTCAGTTGCATTCTATCTCTGAGCTATACCCCCAGCCCTATTTTTTATTCTTTATTTTGAAACCGGGTCTCACTAAGTTGCGGAGTGCCTCACTAGGTAGCTGAGGCTGGCCGCGAACCCGGATCCTCCGGTCTCAGCCTCTCAAATGCTGGGATTACAAGCGTCCGCCACCACGCCCGGCTCTTATTTTTTATTTTGAGTCAGCGTCTAGCTAAGTTGTTAAAGCTAACCTCAAACTTACTATCCTCCTGCCTCAGCTTCCTAAGTAGCTGGGGTTATAAGCATAAGCCACCCCACCCAGCTAGGTAATAATCATTTTATTTTTTTAAATCTTTTTTTCTTTCTTTTTTTTTGTTTTGTTTTGTTTCTCCACAATATTTTTAAATGTAAAAAGCATTCTTCCCTCAGGGTCGAAATGAAATCTGACTGCAGGCCAGATTTTGCCTGTAATCCATAGTTCACTGACCCTTGGTCTGTCAGATAATAATCATCTAATGAAAATTTATGTCCACTGAAATCAGTAAGTAAAGCAAAGATGTTTTCAGGGAAATAACTGAGAGTTTATGATTTATAGGTGCTCACTATAGAAACTTCCAAAATATGTACTTCATAAAAGAAGAAAATGATCCCAGAAGGAAAATTTGAGATGTAAGAAAGCAAAGAATATTTAAACATGTAGATAAATCTAAACATTGATTGTATAAAACAATAATGTATAATTTGTGAGTTAAAGAATAGCTACATAGAACCGGGCGTGGTGGCGCACGCTTGTAATCCCCACATTCGGGAGTCTGAGACCGGAGGATCTGGGTTCGCAGCCAGCCTCAGCTACCCAGTGAGGCACTCCGCAACTTAGTGAGACCCTGTTTCAAAATAAAGAATAAAAAATAGGGCTGGGGGTATAGCTTGAAGGTAGAATGCCCCTGAGTTCAATCCCCAGTACCGCAAAAAAAAAAAAAAAAAAAAAAGAATAGCTATATAGAATGCTGTATAGACAATGCTAAGATAGAAATCAGTAAAGGATGATATGAGGTCAGGAATAGATTATTCAGGAATAGACTATCATTAAATATTAAGTATATGTGCTGAATATTCTAGGGTAAACAAGTAATAGAAATAGAATGGAGAGCTTTCAAAGGTAGGAGGGGAATGAAATGAAGGATCCTCAACCCACAAGACTGAGGGAAAAAAGAAAATGAAAAGAAATATAGAAAGAGTGTAACATATATAAAACATAAAATCGGCTGGCATGTCTACAAAAAGAATAAATGTAAATGATCTATATTTTCTGGCTAAAAGACAAATTGTCAAATTTTTAAAAATATGAATTCAGGATTATGCCCTTAATGAGACATCTATCTAAAGCATACAAAGAAAGATTAAAAGCAAAAGAATGGAAGAAATGTACTAACCCAAAGAAAGCTGAGATATTATATTACTATCAGACAAAATAGACTGTAAGGCAAAAAGAATACAATAGGTTTACAGTTAATAATTGCAGATGACCCACATGTTTCTGTCATTTGGTAAGAGCTTGTGAGATGATAAGAATCCATAAGCACTTTCTTACAACTGACAGGACTCTGAGAATATCTTAGTTGAGTATAGTGAGTTCAAGATTTCTCCTGAGATTGCAGTCAAGAAGACTGAAGTCATCTGAAGACTTGCCTGGGGCTGGAGACTCTGCTTTGCAGGATGCTTCAGTCTCCCACCACATGGCCTTGTCCACACCCTTTTGTGATATGGTGCATGGCTTCCTCCACAAGTGATGTATGAGAAAGAGCAAGAATGAAGCCACAGTACTTTTTAAGATTTAGTCTCAAAGGTTATGTGCCATCATCCCTCCCTATTCTATTCATTAGAAGCAAATCATTCAATCCAAATCACACTTAACAAGTAAATTAGGTTTCACCTAATTTTTGGTGGTTCTGGGGATTGGATCCAGGAGCATTCTCCTGCTGAGCTACAACTCCAGCCCTATTTTATTTTAATTTTGAAACAGGATCTCACTAGGTTGCTGAGAGCCTTGGTAAGTTGCTGAGACTGGCCTCGAACCTATGATTCACTTGTCTCAAAGTACTGGGATCACAGGTGTGTGCTACCATGTCTGGCTCAGGTTTCACTATTGAAGGAAGAAATATAAAAAATTGTGAGCATATTTTACAACCACCATAACATGAGACTGAGTTAGCAAAATAGAGTAACTATAACATAAATGCCTGCACAATGGAGTACTCACTACTTGAACCTAATTTGCCCTGAAAGACTCCTAAGAGTTTTTTGGGTTTTTTTTTTACTTTCAAATACTAAATCATACATGAACCTGGGATGGTATGCAGAGCTGAAGACAATAGCACTGGTTGAAAATCCATATACAAAACAGGCTTTCAACTCCTTTCCTCTTAGCACACAGTACAACAATAGTAGCACCATTGCTAGGAAGGGAAATGATCTTTATTCTCTGAGTAAACTAGGTGAAAATTTTCATACTAAGAGGATAAACTGAGGATACTACTTGCCCTCAAATAGGCCTCCATCCCCTTTTACCTCTCTTGCACAGTAAGGATTCTGAAGAAATTCAACGTTCAAAGACAAGATCTTCAGATACTGGTATTTGTGTCACCTCAAAATAAACAACTTGCTTGTAATGACCCTACAATATAATCAAAAGATTGACTAGCCCAACTATACACATATAATTTTCAGTCAATTAATTAATTCTTTAATATGAAATTGTAGGCAAGGGTTAGTAAGTAGTTGAATAAGCCTTGAATATAAAATAATACAATATAGACTAAACAATATCCAAACAAAAGAGAAAAAGAAGAACTTGAAAGAAGTAGACAATGAAGAAAACAGAAGGGCTCAACAAGTGCTGTGTGCATGTATGCTTTTATAACCCTGATCTTCACCAAGATGTATGATTACAATGCACCAATAAAAAAAGAAAACAGAAGCAACTATATAGGTGTATGTATAATATATATATATATATATATTATAATATATATTATATAGCACATTCATTTATATGTATGTGTATATATATATGTGTGTGTATATATATATACATACACACACACACACACACACACACATATATACACATACACACACACAAGCAGGTGATGGAGCTTCTTCCTGAACAGGTGTATGGGCCTGGCACTCAGGTGTGCTGGCCTTACCCTGTGGAGGAGCCTCCGCCAGCCCAGGCCCAGCCCCTCTCCTACAAACTCTGAGGCCTCAGGACTGAGGGAGCCACGGAGGCCTACAGAGGGAGGGCATGGCATTGATAACAAAAAACTCCTCCTGCTGGTGTGAGGACAGGAAGGGGCCAGACTCAGGCCTTGAGGGACAGAGAGGCTGGAGTGGTCACAAGAAAGAGGACATCGACCTGGCCCAACGGAGGCTCAACAGAGATGGAACAAAGAGGAAGGAGCTGGGGGACAGAGTGGAAGGGACACACGGGTGGACAGGAAGGACATGGGGTCCCAGATGGGGAGCTGATGGGTCTGGGACGTGGTTAACAGGTGAGCAACGACCTTAGCTTGGACCAGGGCTGAGCTTCCCTCAGCCTGGAACAAGTCCCTTTGAGATCAGCTATTGCTGGACTTTCTCCCCTACAGCCCATGAGCCCATCCAGGCAAGCCACCAACCACTAGCCAACTGCTCAAGCCTGTACCCTGCCCCCACTCCACCACACTTAACCATTCCTGGGATTTGACAGTGCCAGCTTTTCATATCTCCTGATTCCCCCTGCGGCACCCCATCTCCTCGATGGTGGCAAGCCACTGAGACCCTTTGCCTATATCACTGTAGCCTTCTAGCTGGGCCCCATCTCTTTCATTCTCTGCCATGCTATCACAGTGGTTGGTATGACTCTTGGAGAGATCAAGTTAACCTCTCCTCCCAGACCCTCCAAGATACCTTGATTTTTAAAAAATTATTTGCTTGCTTCTACATACCAGTATTGGAGGTAAGCACTGGGTTGGAGCTAATTGATCCTCATTTATCTTTCATTTCTATTATTATTTTTAAAATAATATAATAAAATAGTTGATCCAAGCATGGTAGCAGCACATGTCTTTAATCCCAGTACTTGGGAGGCTGAGATAGGAGGATTGTGGGTCTGAGGCCAGCTTCAGCAACTTATGGAGACCTTCCACAACTTAGTGAAACACTGTTTCAAAATAAATAAAATAGGGCTTGGGGTGTAGCTCAGTGATAGAACACTCCTAAGTTTGTTCCCAATACCACAGGAAAAAATTGAGATTATTTATGCATGGAAAATATTGCCTCTTAATTTTACAGTTCTAGTAGTTTGGGCAAAAACATACAACATGTAACCAGCAGTTCAATCATTATAGAAGACCATTCCATCACCTTCAAATTATTCTCTGCAAGTCCCTTTTGTGGACAATTCTTCCCCCTTCCCTCAGTCCTTGGTAACCCCTGATCTGTTTCCTTTCACTATAGTTTTGGCTTTTCTAGAACATCCTAAAAATATAATCATAAGTTATGTAGCCTTTTGTATCTGGCTTCTTTCATTTAGCACAATGCAATTGAGGTTTATCCTTGTTGTTGTCTAAATTATCTGTTTACCCCTTTCTGTTTCTTTTTTTTTTTTTTTCCGGTACTGGGGATTGAGCTCAGGGGCATTCTACCTCCGAGCTATACGCCCAGCCCTATTTTTTATTCTTTATTTTGGAACCGAGTCTCACTAAGTTGCAGAGTGCCTCACTAGATAGGTGAGGCTGGCCTCGAACCTAGATCCTCGGTCTCAGCCTCCCGAATGCTGGGATTACAAGCGTGCGCCACCACGCCCGGCTCCCTTTCTGTTTCTGAATAAGGTATATTTTATGGGCATGGTACAATTTGCTTATTCATTCATCAGTTAAAGAACATTTAGGTTTTTCTCATTTTTGATGATTATGATAATTGTGAATAAAGCTTTTATGTACATCCATGTATATGATTTTTCTATAAACATAACATTCTTCATGTAATTATGTAGGAGTAGCACTACTTAGGTGTATAAAAAATAGATTTTTAACTTTAAAATGCCAAACTATTTCCTAAAATGACTATACTATTTTGTATGCACATGTACAATGTATAAGTTCTAGTTGCTTGGCATTGTTGCCAGCAATATGCATAGTTAGTTGTTTGTTTAAATAGCCATTGTAAAAAGTATTTAGTACAATCCCATTGAAATTTTCACCCCTTTAATGACTAGTGAATATCATCATCATTTTTAATGTGGTAGAATGTCAGTTTAAATATTTTGCCCAATTTTTCTTATTATTGTCTTTCAGGAGTCTTCTTATTTTCTAGATAGGTGTACTTTATAAGATGTGATTTGTAAATATTTTTCCAGTCTGTGGCTTGTCTTATTGTTTTCTTAACAGTGTCTTTCACACAGCAGAAAATTTGATGAAGTCCAATTTATCAAGTGTGTTCACTTATGTGTTATACTTTTGGTGTTATATCTAAGAAATTGTTGTCAAAACCAAGGTTATAGAGACTTTCTTTTGTATTTTCTTCTGGAAGTTTTATAGGTTTTACATTTAAGCCTTTGATTCATTTTGAGTACATTTTTGTATATGATGCAAGGAATGAGTTGAAGTTCATCCTTTTTGCATATAGATATATGTCATTCAAGTATCATTTATTGAGAAGACTATCCTTTCCTTATTGAATTACCTTGGCACTCTGTCAAAAAGCAATTGGCCATATATGTGTAGATTTATTTCTGGATGCTTCCTTTGTTCCCTCAATCTATGTACTCATTCTGTTGCCAATAACAGAGACTTGGTTTCCTAGTTTTATAGAATATCTTGAAATCAAATAGGGTTAGTCCTCTGACTTTGTTCTTTTTCAAAATTCCTTTGGCCATTCTAGTTCTTTGATTTCTCTTTTTCAAAGCCTTCATGGTTCTATTCAGATCTTTTCCACATCTGCGCCACTTAGTGGCTAGTCTGGAACCTGCACAGCGGTCTCCTGCTTAGTTCTGTTCTCCAGGTATTTTATTTGCTGTTTAAGATGTGGTCCATGTTATGCGCAGCTTGGGGATGAGTGCATAGATTCATATGCAACTTTATAGGATTGCTTTCTTGATCCCCCTCCACAATTCTCAGACCTTTCCTGTTCTTTGTAACACCTCTTCGTGATTTTCTAGCCAGAATGAGAGTACTTTATTAAGCTGGTTCTGCCATGTACTCCTTACTACTTTACCTGCATCCAGGGCTAAATGGCTGTAAGGACAAAAGAAAAAAAAACTATGATGGTGGTCAGCTCATCCTTTTGGGACCTCAGTGCCTCTAACTGGAAAGAAAGTTTGCTCTCCTTGTGAGGTTTAGGCACCTAAAACATCCTTTCCCTAGTGCTCACTGCCACCCTTGACCTATGATGGAAATGCTTATAGGTAGGCCAGACGAGTTTGGGAAAAAAGAACAACAACAAAATAAAACAGAATACTTACTCCATTCATTCTGAGTGCTATGAGTTTCCTTTACTATTTATGAAACCAAGCAAGAAGTATTGTTGTTTCTTGAAGAAGAAAAGGAGGAAGACCATTCAGCACCACAAGTGACCAGTGCCTCCCAGGAATTCTCAGGACTATGACTGGATTACCCTGAAGCTTCTGCCATTTCTCATTGGAAGAGGCTCCTCTATGGGTTTGGAGATCCAAACCAAGAAGTAAACAGATGCCCCCAAATGTAGCAAATGTGGGGTAGCCAGATCCCATTGGATCAGTGGCTGTCTCGGCCTGCCTAAGACTCTAAGTAGGTCCCCAAGCTACTGCTCCTTCACTACATACTCTAGAGTTTTCCCGATTTATTTTCCTTCTCACTGTTTGCAGTGAAATTATTATTCATAAAAACTCAAGGACTGCTATTTCCTTTCCTCCCTTTAATTGGTTCTTGTTCCATCCTCAACTCTCTCCAGCATAAAAACTAGCAAGCTAAAAGAATTGCTTGCTGAAGGAGCTTAAGAAGCTGAGGGTGAGACCAAGAAGGTAGAAGGAAGATAGTGGGCTTGGGCTGGAAAAAAATATTTCCCCACCTAAAAGGTGTGTCTGAGAGAATGACTTCCTCTTCCTATGCACCTGTGTGGCCATCAAACTTGTAGAAATTTGCAGTTTATGACTATCTCATGTGTTAGTGTCCTTAGCTTTCTTGACATGCAAACTCTGTTCTCTAGACAGAAGAATAAAAATGTAAATTGTTTTGAACAAGGGAAAAATGACTTTAGGGTGTGTGTGTGTATTATGGGGACTGAACCAGGGACGCTCTACCACTGAGCTACACCCTTACCCCATTTTATTTTATTTTATTTATACGTGTGGTACTGGAGATTGAACCCAGGAGTACTCTACCTCCAAGCTACATCCTCAGCCCCTTTTTTCAATTTTGGAACAGGGTCTCACTAGGTTGCTGAAAATTTTGCTAAGTTGCTGAAGCTAGTCTTAGATCTACAATCCTCCTGTCTCAACCTCCCAAGTACTGGAATTACAGGCATGCACCACTGTGCCCAGCTATTTTTATTTTGAAATAGGGTCTTGCTATATTATTGAGGCTGGTCTCAACTAGTAATCCTCCTATCTCAGCCTCCCAAGTACTAGGATTACAGACATGTACCACCATGCCAAGTTATACTTTGTTTTTATAAACACAAAGAAATCATAGCATTATGTATAGTGTAGTTATATCAGAGGAGGATGGTTAACTCTTTTATTTTATGAGGGGAATGGGATCAGCCAAGCCATTCAGATAAAACATGGATCCAGTTGAAATTTTCAAAGAAGATTTGATCTGCAGCACTCAGATGAGAAGCCAAACTCTGTCATTTTAAAGTGAACACTAAAGTTGGCAAGGAAACACGCTTGAATTTTCATTCATCTTTTCAGCTACTGAAGAATGTTCCTAGCAGTCTCTTGACCTAATCATCCTGCAGTTTTGTGAATCTAGCTAACACATGGGATGACACAGACAACCCAGTCTGTGACTAGGAGACAGCTCATCTCAGAGAAGAATACACTTAACAAAAATAAATACAAAATATCTGTGTCCACTGCCAGGAACTTCCTACTATAAAGCCCTATGACTTCCTGGTAACTTGGAAAACATAATTAATGATGAAACAGCCACGACCATACTCTCAGTAATGGACAAAAAGAGGAAACTGGACCTGCCTTCTGACTACCAGAGGAAACTTTGGGATGTGGCATCATAGAAGCAGGAAAAGAAAATCCAGGTGTCCTTCTGCCTCAATAGCTGAGTTGTAGCCAAGTGTGGTGACATGCACCTGTAACCCCAGTATTTAGGAGGCTGAGACAGGAGGCTCGCAGGTTTAAGGCCAACCTCAGCAACTTATCTAGAACTTCCACAACTTAGCAAAACTGTTTCAAAATTATAAATAAAACAAGGCTGGGGGTGTAGCTCAGAGGTAGAGTGTCCCTGGGTTTGATACCCAGTACCAAAAATAATAGCTGAGTTATAGCATTTGTGTTGATCTGCCTTATCAGAAACCAAGCTCATGAAAATCTTTGCCTTTCCAGTCATGGTGGCAGCCTTAGGATTCAGCACCTGGGGCTGCTGTAAACAAGAAGGAAAGATTGGATGGTACTAAAAATTCCAAGGAAAATAAGATAGAAACAAAATATCTGAAATTGTCTTTTCCTCTGAACCTTCTAGATAGGATGGTTTCTGGATGCATCTAGAACATGTTTTTTTCAGTACATTCTCTGTCTCCCACCATGGTATATTCACATGATGCACTCCCATGAAGGATCTTGGTTCCTCAATCACTTCTCAGCCAGTAATTTGTGGGGGTGACTCTGATGATACCCATTTTTTATTTCAATTTAGCAGCTTATTCTAACAGTGACTGCTGATTCCCAATGTGACAGAAGAGAAAGGATTATTTATATTAGGGAAAGAGGTTTTATGTCTGGAAGAAGCAAGAAGGCCTGAGCAACATTCCTGTTTTATCCTTCCATCTCAACATTTCAGTGAAGCACAGTGGCTGGTGACTTAGTCTGGCAATTTGGGGAGCAGAGAAATCTTTGCCTCTGGCTCAAAAAGCACAGCTGGTTGTTGTTGTTGTTGTTTGTTTGTTTGTTTGTTTTGTTTTTTGGATTTAAATGTGGGAATGCTTTCTGATAGTTCCTAACAAGTCGTTCTATATAATTTATGGGGAACAGAAATAGTCATATTTGCATGAATCAGTTACTGGATTTCACCTGTTTCATTGGGCCTTGGCTAGGGGATATCACTTCACTGGCTTTGGTCCTGCTTACCTTATTTAAAGGATGTAATCTTTTTTCTCAGTTAAAATATAGGCAACTAGGCGCGGAGAGGAGGCGACCCCGTAGAAGGTCGATCATGCCTAATCTGAAAAGCTCCAAAATCCAAAACTTTCTGAGAGCCAACATGACTCCACAAGTGGAAAATTCCACACTTGACCTCATATGACGGCTTTCGGTCAAGGCAGGTGCACAACACACAGTTTATTCAACATCACGGAGGGAAAAAAAGACCCTCCTAGTCCTCTTCAACTGCAGCATATTTTGGCTATACATGTGCAGATTCCCCACACAAGCATGCCCTCAAAGAGTCGTATAATGGCATGTGTGCAGGCCAGATGCCAATGGCAGGTTCCCTATGATATCCCACATGGGGCCAAGACCTGTGTGCCTTGCTAACTGTGGTTTTTTGCTTAGTCTCTGCTTTGTGGTGTAAAAAGATTGTTGAAAATGTCAAAAAGGCTTGTAGTTGTCCCTATGGATATCAGTGATAAGAAAAAGAGGAAGCATTTATGTTTATCTATAGCACAGAAAGTCAAGCTGTTGGAGAAACTAGACAGCGGTGTAAGTGTGAAACGTCTTACAGAAGAGTATGGTGTTGGAATGACCACCATATATGACCTGAAGAAACAGAAAGATAAACTGTTGAAGTTCTGTGCTGAAAGTGATGAGCCAAAGTTAATGAAAAATAGAAAAACACTCCATAAAGCTAAAAATGAAGATCTCGATCGAATATTGAAAGAGTGGATCCGTCAGCGTTGCAGTGAACACATGCCACTAAATGGTATGCTGATCATGAAACAAGCAAAGATCTATCATGATGAACTGAAAATTAAAGGAAACTGTGAATATTCA
>PVLC010014235.1:0-39727 GCA_004027655.1 Graphiurus murinus
AAAAAAAAAAAAAAAAAACTATGTTCTGTCCTCACTTGGTCTCTGAATGGAGACAGGGTCAGAAGATCTACCACTACCTGCACAGGTATAACAGGTATAAGTTAAATCCTACCTTATCTGTTGCGATTTTTTAAGGGGATGGCAGCCCAGCTCCTAGTGGTTAGAAAAATAGAGAGACCTCCAAGATCCACATTTTAACTCTCCTCGCAGGATGAAAAGTCACTGGGCCTGTCATGGTTTCCCAGAACCACTAAATTTTAGGAGATGCTGCAATAGCAAGTGAGGCTGAGTCCTGCGTTGATCATTCCACACTCATCATTTCACTGAACGTCAAGTTTCTGGGACTGAAGTCAGACTTTGAGTCAGACTGGCATTCCCCAAGATGCGCGTGTGTGTATGGGAGGAGGAGAGCAGCGAGCTGCAGTAGCATCCTCTGCTGTCTTTCACAGCGGATATCTTCCAGGCAGCTGGACCACGGAGATTCTTAGCAGGCAGAGGTGCCGCTCTGAACATCATGCAGATGACTCATCATCCAAATCACTCAAGTGGCCACCGTGCTGCCCTCCCAGGGACAGCCGAGCCCAGCAGGTGGGCAGGACCCTCTCGCTGCTGGCTGGCTGCCTCTTGATTTGACCGGGTTTGTTGCGGATCAGGAATGTGCTGCCTTCTGCCACCTGCTGACTGCAGTCCCTGTCTCACTGCTGATTACAGAGTAGGTGCTCAGTAAAGAGTTACTGGCTGAATTAATGAAAGAAGTGTTGTTGGTTACAAAGATCAAATAAAGTGCATGGGAGAGCACTTTGGGAAATGGAAAAATAGTATGGTGATACAAGCTTCTATTACTGTATCCTAGGAGGTTGCATGGAGAGAGGTTCAGATTAGGCAAATAAATAGCCCCAGGCCCTCCAGCTGTTTTACTTTGCAGCCCAGAACTCAAACCAGTGGAGTTTCCGCCCTGGGTTCTTGAAGGATTTCCTGGATGACTCCCCAATGAGATGGAAGTTACTTATTAAGTGACGCTATGGTGAAACAGGCACAAATCACCATCTTATCTGTGTAAAAAGATCTACCTCAGAGCATCTGTTCCCAGTCTCTGCTGGCCTGGTTTTTTCTCACCACCCACTTTCTCGTTGCAACACATTTCTTCCTAGGTAGCAGGAGGGCCTCTCTCCCTGTCCGTGTGTGTGTGTGTGTGTGTGTGTGTGTGTGTGTGTGTGTGTGTGTGTGTGTTCTGACATTCTGTGCAAGCAGCACCTTTGGACACCCTGGACCAGTTCCAAGAGTGGGGAGACAGGAGTGTGCCTGCCTTCCTCTCTGTCACCCTGAATATGCTTCCCAGCATGCCCCGCTGGGGAACAACTGGTAACAGTCCTTGGAGGGGGGGGACCTGCACGGGGGTCTCCAGGGAGCCCTGACGTTGATGGAAAGCTCAGCTCCGCTTTCCACGTCTTCCGAGCACCAGCAAAGCTCTCGATAATGATGTCTAAGGAATCGGATTGTGTCCTTTCCCTGAAGGATCCTAATTGGGTTCTGGCCCTCCTTGAGTGATGATTGTGTAAAAAAGTAAAGGCTACCAGGCTTGTGGGAGATGTGTGCCCAGGTGCTGGGCACAGGGTGCCCTGTGTTGGGGGCTGTATTTGAACGTAGGATGTGTAGACTTAAGCCAACACTGGGAAGCTGGAAGGAAAAACTGCCCATCTCTCAGGGTGTGTGTGTGTGTGTGCCGCACGCACGCGGGCTCTGATCTCTCCCTGCCCATAAGCTTTCCCTGTTCCATCCTAGGATATCTCCTAACATTTTCTGCATGTTTGTGACCCCAGCACCTCGAGCCCATCATGGCCACTGTAGAAGCAGTCTTTAGCTTCATTTCTCCCTGTCGATCTACTCTGTGTTTTAGTTTTTCCCCGAGAGGAATCTGATTGACAGGCCTCATCGCAGGGTCACAGGTCACCAGCCCGACCCAGGTAGGCTGTCCGGGCCTCTGTGTCTGCCCATGGGTCTCCCCATGGAAGGAGAGCCCTCTGGGGGGTTTGCATCACAGGAAATGGAGGACTCATGGTCCTCTGTCCTTTGCCAACCCTGTGAGTCCTGGAGGGCATTTGAATTAGCAGAACTACCCAGCAGAAGTCATACAGTGTACACTGTTCGCATACATTAGACTCAATACCACACTAAACCAGCTGATTAATCTCAGTCGATCATGACCACCCTTATCTCTTTGCCAGAAATGGGCTCAGGAAGGAGATCTAATCCCTATTTGGAATACCAAAATAAGGAGACACATATGAGACACAGATGCTTGAGCCTTCTAGGGAAAATGTTATTAAGAGTAAGGCCTGGACTGAGGTGCAGCTCCATGGTAGAGCACTTGTCTAGCATGAGCAATGTCCTGGGTCTGTCTGCAACAGTGCAAAATCAACAGCAGCAAAATAGCAAGCCCTGGGAAGCTTGTTTCCAATTGGACAGGAACACGGAAATGCTTTAAACACAGTTTCTCCAGGGGATACCTAGTGAAGGAAGTCAAGCTGAAGACAAGTTTCTGTGGTTTGGGTGGGGTTTCATTGTCTAAGAGGGTCTATAAGTTAAAGGTTTGGTCACCAGGGTGAAAGTATTGGGAGGTGCTCTGGGCCTTTAAGAGGCAGGGCCTTGTGGGAAGTCCTTAGGTCTTGGAGGCATGCCTTGAAAAGGTCTGGGGGGCCTGCACACTCTTTCTGCTCTGGTCGGAGATGGGACTGCTACAGGATCCTAACATGATGGGTTGTCTCCACCGCCTTCACCAGAGGCTAAACCAAAGGAGCTACCTGAACTTGAAGCTAAATAAACCTTTTTTACTTCACAAGTAGCCTGTGTCCGGTATTTTGTTGTAGTAATGCAAAGCCAACTCATGCAAAGTCTTGGTCCTTCCGCACCTAAACCTACCTCCAAACTTTGTGTTGTTTGATTCACTAAAAAGATTTCTTTAAACCACTGTAGAGCATGGTTCTTCTACTTTCAGACAAGGCTTGGTAACTACAATCAGATTCATCTTCCTGCAGTCTGCCTTCCTACTCCAGGTCACCCCAAGCTCAAAACTCCCAAGACTTGACCGGCTCCCCATTGTCTAGAAAAGTAGACGTATCCTTAATGTCCCAAACTGTGTTTCTCACTTGTTTTCCTTCTAATACTCCTCTACATAGGCCCTAGGTCAGCAGGCATGACTCAGCTCCCGAAGCTCTGGTTAAATTACATGTTGCTAAATTCTAAAAAACAGATCTCCATCTCCTTGGGCTGTTCAAGACTTCACTGTCAGCTGTGATGGGCCCCCCCAGCCGCTGCGGTGTACACAGTCCAGCATGAGGGAACCCTGCTTCTTAGTGAGCTCCCCGCCATTTGGGGCTGCAGGACCCAGAGGGACCTTGGCTTCTAAGCACTGTCACCACAGGGTCCAGGCTTCCTGGATGTAGGAGTGTCCTAGGGCTGCCACAACCACTTGTCACAAGCCAGGTTGCCCCAAACAGCAAAGTTTCATTCTCTTGGTTTGAGAGACCAGAAGGTGGATAGGAAGGTGTAGGCAAGGCTGGTTCCTTCTGGCAACTCTTAGAAACCAACCCATGGCTCTTTCCGGGCTTCTGGTGGCTAATGGTCATCCTTGGCATTCCTACCACTCCTATATCTTCCTCTGCCCGTGTGTGTGTGTGTGTGTGTGTGTGTGTGTGTGTGTATGTGTGTGTGTGTATGCATACCCTCTTCTAAGGCCACCAGTCATTGAATCTGAATTAGGGCCACCGTAATCCACTATGACCCCATCTTAACTTATTCCGTTAACTACATGTGCAAAGACCCTATTTCCAAATAAGGCGACATTCTGAAGTTCCCGTAGGTCATGAATTTGGGGAAGACATGTTCAACCTACTGTGTCAGGGGCACGAGACCTCCCCTGCTCAGCCTCTTTAAGGTACTGCCCTTGAGTGGTGGCTTCTGCCCTCCACAGCGGCAGCTGATGCCCAGCCTTGAACATCTTAATTGTCTTTTTCTTTCTCAGAGTTTCAAGAAGCCTATTCCCTTTTCCTATGCAAATGGCATCGTTTGATTTTCAGACCATCAGCAACTTCTAATGTCCCTGGGGCAGCAATTCCTGATAAAAGAAACATCAAGGGCCTGATTTAGTTTAGGATACCTAGGAATACATTGGAAAAGAAAACTACAAATTAACATTTAAATCAAGTATCCTGGCCGGGCATGGTGGTGCACTGTAATCCTAGGGAGACGGAGTCAGGAGGATTGCAGTCTCAAGGGCAGTCCCAGCAACCTAGGGAGACCCTCAGCAACTCAGTGAGATCCTGCTTAAAAATTTAAAAATAAATAAATAAATAAATAAAATAGGGCTGGGGGTATAGTTAGGAAGTAGAACATCCCTGGGTTTAATTCCCTGTGCCATTAGTAAATAAATTAAGTGTCCTACCATATCTATTGTATCCACGCTGCACACATATCTGTCAATAAAACACCCATCGTTCCTTCTAGAAAATCCACCACTAGGCTCTTGGATCCAGGTTGGTTCCCTGGATCCAAGTCCCTCCTTCCTGATGTGGACCCCTCTCTTCAGGGAAGAATGGAAGGGTTTCCCCTGCGTGAATCCCACACCAGTGTCCCTGCACAGCCTCATTCTTTCCACTTACACATCTTTCTGTGTCTCTTAGAATCTGGTATTTCCTTTTACCTTGGCCACTTGGTGCTCTGAAGTTAAAATTCCCATTGGCAAGAAATACCCTGGAGAAACGGTGCCATCCTTCTTTTCTTCCTCACTCAGCAAAATGCACTGACACCTGCTGTGTCCCAGGTACTGTGCAGAGAGCTGAGGATGCTGAGGTGGCCTGCGGTGTGTCAGGGACCGGTCAAGTCCTCACACTGGGTAGTGTTCTGATAGGTCAACAAGGTCAGCTGGAGGGCTGCTTCTGGCGTCAGGTGCTCCGGCTCTCTCGATGACTTAAGCGTGTGAGCAGGATGTGTACGGCGTGTGTCCTGATCTCACAGAGCCCTGGCTTGGAAAGCAGCTGAAGCTCTGCCTGAAGAGCTGGTGGCCTTAGCAGCGGAGACATGTTCAGATAGTAGCCATCATCTAAGAGATGCCAGCGTGGGATCTAAGAAAGTCCACAGAAGACATCCATGGCTGGTCGGGCCCCGAGGAGGGGCAGATGCGTGCGCTTCTGGTTTACCCCAGAGCAGACAGAGCCATTGCTGGTGACACCATCCCAACACCTGCCTCCTGCTTTCTTACCACAGAATCGCTCTGGCTTCTCTTTAAGCAAGCATGTGATCTCCAGAGAGGTAAGCCCAGCACGAGAGAGATGGGGATGAAAGGTAGGAAGGTCTGGACCCCCAAGACATCTTGGAGCAATGCTTCCAAGGCCAGCAGCGTCACATCCTTGGACCCCTTGTTCTGTGAAAGAAAGTGTCCAAAAATACTGAGTCTTAGCACACCATATGCAAGGGTTCTGTGAAGGTGGACAACTCCAAAATATGGGGTCTTCTGGGAAGGTGGGAGGAGAGGAATACTGTTTGTATACGTCCCATGTCAGTTTCTGGTGGAATGCTGGGTAGCAGCTCATTCTAGTTACCAGTTGTGGGTAACAAAACACCCCAAAGTTTGAGGCCTAAGACAGCTCTTTCATTATGATCATGGGTTCTTGTAATCCCAGTATGTGGGAAGCTGAGACAGGAGGATCACAGTTTTGTGGTCAGCCTCAGCAATTTACTGAGGCCCTTCACGACTTGCAACTTAGAGAGACCCTGTTGCAAAATAAAAAAAATATATTTAAAAGACTGGGAGTGTAGCCCAGAGGTAGAATGCACCTGGGTTCAATTCCCAGTACCATAAATGCATACATACATACATACATACATACATACATATATACATAAATGATTCCAGTTGCAATGTGACTGCAAGGGTGGGGCAGACCCTACATAGAGATGTCAGTTTTCTTGTTTATAGAGTTACGAAGTCAAGTTAGAGCAAGATTTTCAAACAATGCTCTATGAAACCTGAGGGGTTCTGCACTGGACAACCGGCTGCATGGGACAGTTTAGCAAATCTCAATGAGTGTTTGCTGTACACCAGGCCCTGGGCTGGATATCAGGAGCGCAGCAGAGATGATGGGTCTGTCCACAGACAGCTGGCATCCTAGCAGGGAAGATCAAGGCTTAGAGCAACAAGAATTAGTGGCCACCGGGTGCAGGGGCTCAGGCCTGTAATCCCAATACCTGGGAGGCTGAGACAGGAGGATCTCAGGTTTGAGACTGCAACTTAGCAATATTCTCAGCAACCTAGCAAGACCCTGTTTTGAAAACAAAAAAATTAAAAAGGACTGAGGTATATAGCTCAGAGGTAGAATGCCCCCGGGTTCAGTCCCCAGTACTACAAAGGATAAAAGAATGGATGGTCATTATGAAAGGGGCTTCGTGATGTGACCAGGGATGTGAGAGGGAGAGGGCAAAGGGCTCAACTTGTGTGCATGTCCTTCCCTGCACTGTCCTGCAGACACATCGTCCTGAGGTCTAAACCACTGGCAGAGGTGACTTCTAGGGGCTTTGTAAGCAGAAACCTCCTGTCCTTTGATGTTCTATGAGTTTTACCTCTGAATGAAGTCAAAATAGGCAAAATGCAATTACTGAACTTAAAACCTGAAGTTGCAAGCCAGGAGTGGGTAGCATATGCCTGTAATCCAAGACTTGGGAGGTTGAGACAGGAGGATTGCAGGTTCTGAGTTCAGTCTCTGCAACTTAGCAAAACCCTGTTTCAAAATAAAAAGTAAAAAACAAAATACAATAGGGCCTGGGGGGATATAGAATAAAGATGAATGAATGATTGAAAGAAAAATTAAATAAGTAGGACTGGGAGTGTAGCTCAGAGGTAGAATGTCCCTGCATTCAATCCTCAGAACTAAAAAACAAAACAAAACTGAGACTGCAAAGTGACTCCCTTCTTGAGAAGAAATCATGGGACTCTTTAGAAATAAGAAATGTTCTATATCATTTTTTGACGACATTTCAAGACAAGCATCTTAACCTGGGGGACTGAGCGAAAGGTCAGATGGAGACGACTGGAAGCCCAGTCCCCTAGAGCAGAGAGCACAGGACTCCCTGGTGTGTGCACAGCAGGCTCCTCAAGTACCTTGGACAAAAACTTACAGAGCTGAGCCTTCAGGGGTTCACCTGCGAAGCCCACATCACAGTATCCACCTTTCAGAGTCATTGCAAGAAAAACAATGATCTATAAAAAAAATTACTAGCTCAATGCCAGATAGCTAGCAAGCATTCAATAAATGATGGCCATTACTAATTTAAGTATCTTTCCTATGCGTATTGTTCTTGTCAATGTATCTGCAAATGTTTTATAAATGAGAATGGAAAATTACACAGTTTGGGAGTTTCCAACTGTCAGGGCTCTGCCAGGCCAACCGCCTCTTTGGACTGGGAAGCCCTCAGTTCTTTTTACAATACATGCCCAGGATGGTGGCCTTAACATTTTGAATTTGCCCTCCCTTTGTTTTGTCTCTGTTTTGCTTTTTGCAAAGGAGAGCAAGTTATTTTATCCAGTTGAAACCAAGTGTAAATATACAAATTTGAGATATAAGACCTCCACGTTTCAAAGAGTGAAGATTACATCTATATATGCTCTTCTTTTTTGGTACTGGGGATTGAACTCAGGGGAATTCTACCTCCGAGCTATACCCCCAGCCCTATTTTTTATTCTTTATTTTGAAACAGGGTCTCACTAAGTTGCGGAGTCCCTCACTAGGCAGCTGAGGCTGAGGCTGGCCTTGAACCCGGATCCTCCAGTCTCATCCTCCCAAAGGTTGGGATTACAAGCATGTGCCACCACACCCAGCTATATATGCTCTTAAGAAATAGAAAATCTGGGTGTGGTGGCACATACCTGTAATCCCAGTACTTGGGAGGCTGAGACAGGAGGATGGCAGGTTCGAGGACAGCCTCAGCAAGTAGTGGGACTCTCATCAACCTAGCAAGACCTTGTTTCAAAACAAAATAAAATAGGGCTAGGAGTGTAGCTTAGAGATAAATTGCCTCTGGGTTCAAACCCTAATATCAATCAATCAATCAATCAATCAATAAATGCCCTGACATTATCCACCCCCCCCTCCCATTCTCTCTCTCCCTCAACTGACAATTGAACCCAAGGCCTCTTGCTTGCTAGGCAAGCACTGGACTACACCCCAGCCCCTTTTAATTTTTTTTTTTTTTCTGAGACATGGTCTTTTGAAATTGCCAAGGCTGGTCTCGAACTTGTGATCCTCTTGCCTCAGGCTTCTGAATAGCTGAGATTACAGACATGCACCCCCACTCCTGATGAAGATTATTTGCATCTTAAAAGGTTAAGTTTCCTTGAGACTTTACCTGCAGATCTTTATGAGTTTCCCTTTTGATGTTTAAAATGATACAGAGAGTGCACAAGTTAGAGAGTTTCTCTATTACTCGATTACTTCACTGTTTGTGAAATGGAGCTGCCTATGTGAACTTGGACAGGATATGTAGCCTCAGCTTGCTTGCCTTTAAAATGGGAATGATGAAGAATTAGCCTTCTAGGGCTGCTGTAAAGGTTAAATATGGTGCTACATTAAATGGGTCATGAACAGAATAAGTGCTCCATGAGTTACCTATTGCTATTTTTATGTGTATCGATGTACCAAATATTTTAGTGTTGACTGACATATTTTGTACTGCAAACTCACGCAAAATATGCGTTAGTCACCCGGGTGGGTATCCTAGGAACGTGATCTACAGCCAGATACAGAGAGAAGGCTGAATTCCGTGGAGCATGGAGTGGTAAAAGGCTGCCTGGTGAGCACCCTGTGGGTGGAGGAGGGTGGGGTCTTTCTACAGATCGTGACGGATCTGCAGCAGTTAGGGTTAGGTTTTCTTGCAGAAAAACAAAACAAAAACACCTCAAAATAGCAGCTTCGTCGTGTACAGGCTAGTTCCTCCCTTTTACAAGTCCTGATGGCAAGTCTGGTACCCCACTCGACAGCATGAGGGACCAGGTTACGCCCACCTTGCTGTTCTGCAACAGTAAATAACAAAGAAACACCGGCTACCCTCAGTTTGTCTCTTAGTCCAAATTGGTTGCTCCAGCTCCAGCAATCAAATCTCTTCCAGGGATTCAGAAAGAAAGAAAAGCATGCCCTTTACCTTCAGGGATATTTCCTAAAGATTTCCCACAACACTTCTGCTTATATGTCATCCCTGATTTGAGGATGCCTGGGGACACGAGTTCGTTCTGAGGGTAGTGGCCATCTGGGCACAATTCGTGTCTATACTGCGAGGTAAAAGGCTTAGATCATTAAGCTTAGATCAGGGCCAATGGTATCAACATGTGTCCCATTTGTAAAATGTGAGCTTGTAGTTTCTTGTTGCCATAGTAACCAGAAAAAAGACCAAACCTGCCCAACTATGATGCAGAAGAGTTGTCCTTACACCTCAGACCGTGCTCAAGCCAGAAGCCTCAGGCTCCAGTCGTAAGTTTAGGATGGACGTTCCTTGTGATGTTAAACACAACTGTTTGGCACTAAATCACCTTTCGCTCTGTAGTCGTCTGGAAAGATATAAGACGAGAAAGTAAATCACAGAAAGGATCCTGTGGGTGAAAATCATCCTACGTTTGGAATTTGATTGCTGTAGACTAAAAAAAAAAAAGTTTGTGATCCAGTAATGATAGATTAGCTTGATAACGGCAATTTAAAATGTAACTGAGTAGTCATTTAATTTAGACTTCATTTTTCATCGAGGAAATCTAAAGGAAGCATTTCAAAACTTATCCCACTTGATTGCTGAGAAGAACCCCAGAGCCCTTCAATTTGTCAATTTTCGTATCGCTTGAAGCTCTGAGTACTTTGGCTTGTCGTATCAGTTTCATATTGAAGGGGATTTAATGCATTTCTCATCTGGACTCATGTTTAAAGTTATTTAGGTTTATTGCAGTGTTTAATAAGAGACCTTTGAAAGTAATGGTTAAAACAGAAGCTATGTTTAAATGTATTTGCAATTTGAATTCAAAGACCTAAGGAAAACTGTATTTTAAAAATTGTGTGTGTGTGTGTGTGTGTGTGTGTGTGTGTGTGTGTGTGTGTGTGTGTGTTACTGGGAATTGAACCTGGGGGTGTTCTAATTCCTAACTATACCCCCAGCCCTTTCTATTTTATTTATTTTGAAACAGGACCTCACTACATTGCTGAGTGTCTCGCTGAATTGTTGAGGCTGATCTCAAACCTGTGATCCTCCTGTCTCAGCCTCCCAAGTAAGTATTGGGATTATAGGCATGCACCGCCACACCTGGCTCATATTAACACACAGTAATCAACCTTAAATATACTTTTCTGTGCACACAGCTTTCCCTCATATATAGTATATATAAGGACACTATATATTTATGTGTGTATTTATATATGTATGTGTATATATGTGTGTGTATATGTATATATACATATATACAAAATGAAAAGGTGATCTCAAGCTGAGAAGTCAAGTATGGTGGTGCACAGTACTTGATGATCCCAATATTTGGAAGCTTAAGACAGAAGGATCACAGGTTCAAGGCTAGCCTTGGCAACTTAGCAAGACCCTGTTCCAAAAAAAAAAAAAAGGTCTGGGGTTGTAGCTCACATGGTTCAATCCCCAGTACTAATCAATCAGTCAATCAAACAATCAAACAATCAATCAGGCTGCCAGTGTCCCTCAGGGGTAGAACACCCTTAGGCTTAATCCCCAGTATGAAAAAAAACAAAACAAGGTCCTGACTTGGTGGCGCACACCCGCACTTGGGAGGCTGAGATATGAGAATCTCAGGTTCGAAGCCCACCTCAGCAACTTAGTGAGATCCTGTTTCAAAATAAAAAATAAAATAGGTCTGGGGGTCTAGCTCAGCTATTCCTGGATTCAATCCCAAGCATCAAAAAGATAAATAAATGAACAAACTAAAGCAAAGCTCAGGTGATCACAGGAGTTCCAACATGCTGCCATGTTCCCTGGCCCGGTGCCAGCGTCGAGTGGGTGTTTGAGTGTCTCCAGAAGCAGAGACCAGGGCACAATCAGCCTGACACCCGGGAGCACTGTTGGGCCTTGTGACACCGAGGTGAAAAGGAAGATGTCAGTGCTACTTTCTGGGGACAGTATGACAATGTCAACTCACAGCAAACGCCATTAGTGTGGACCGAAGGGAACTGGCGGGACGTTTGCAGAAACAAGACCCATGGAGGGAGGCGGGACTGTGGACACCCGCTCCCTTCCTCGGCTCCCCTGACCTGTGACCTCCCATCCTGTCCTGCTCCAGCTCTCCGGAGGAACTCAAAGTCCCTGCAAGTCTCCCATCACTCTTCTTCTATGAAAGCGACAAAAGAAACCATCTGCTGCTTCTCTTATACAATCGTTTCTTTTAATAAAATAGGAAGCATTTCATGATAGTAAACAGAAAGCATACTGCAGAAAAACAAAAGCCTTGGAAAAGTGCTCAGTGATCCAAACTCGCTGGAGAAGCTGCAAAGACTGCAGCGTCCAGCCTGTGCCAGGTTTAACGCCACTCGAGTAGGCAGAGAAATGGAGAACCCCATGAACTCTAATCCAGATCTGGGTCTCCCTCCTCCCCCAGACCCTGCGTGACAACACACACTAATCCACTATCTCACACAGCTGCTGCCCTGGGCCATTTGGCAAGTGTCACCCTTTACATTATGATCCACCAAGCGTGCAGAAGGGGCCACATTTAATAATCTAAACATTGCCTGGAAACAACCCACCCACCGGTCAGATCTTCAGCACACAGGTGCCCTTTGCTGGGGACTCCAGAACAAGACTCGTGCAGGGCAGGCTTTGGAGGCAGCCAGAGCCAATTTTGTATCTCACCCCATGGTTCACTCTGTGATCGTGCACAGGTTACTTGACGTCTCCGGGCCTATTTTTTATTCTCATGTGTACCATATAGTGCAACTTTCTATGACCTCATGGAGTCCTTGCAGGCCCGGATTAGGGCATGATTTGTGTAAATCTTAAGTCGATCCCTGAAGCACAAGGGTGTGGGATCATGTGCATACCTGAGCCTCTTTTGAGTATCATGAGTCAGAGCTGTCAGTCACTTGAAGATGATTCATTCAAACTTCTCATCTTATTGTTAAAGGAACCTTGGCCCAGAGGAGCTCGCCAACTTCTCAGAGTCCTGCAGGTGAACTCATTTATGTAGAGAGCGATAGGTTGATTTGCATGCTTAATACACACACAGATAATGCGTATGAGGTAGCAGCTATGGTTCTAGGTGCTTTACAAATATCCGCACATTTAATCCACGCAGAAATCCTGTGACCTTCGGGTTATTACTGGCCACACTTTACAGCTGAGGAAACAGAAGGCTAAGCGGCTTGCTCAGTTACAGGCTTGTAGCTATTGGACTAGAGACGCAAACCAAAGCAGTTGGCTCGGGAGTCTGTGCTGGAACCACTGGCCTGCTTTCAGCTCCTAGAAAGCTCAGCATGTCCTTGTGCCTCTGCAACCGCCACCCACAGCCGATCTCTCTCTTCCTCTCATTTCCTCCCCCCTCGCCCCCACTTTTAGCCATCATGATTAATAATAATGAGCATAGAAATTCTTTTCTCTTAGAATCCCTTTGTCTCCCTCTGGGTTTCCTAGAAAGCCAAGGCTGATGGAAAGCGCCAAGTGCTCCTTTGCCAGGGAGAAAGATCCCAGAGAAGCTGCTAGAGAAAGGAAGTGGGGCAGGAAGGTGAGGAGGAGAGGTCACTGAACTGGCCACCGATCCTTCTATCCCTTGGCCAGGCTTCCAGGACACTGGGAACTGCTGTACCTCAGGACTGTCATCAGGAAGAAGGAGGATTCCTGGTGTGCTGTGTGCCCTGGTCGGGGATCCAGGTGTCACCTACCTCAGCTGCAACTGGAGTCACCTCACACTGTACCGGTGTGGAGCTGGGACAGAACAGCAGCAGGGGGGCAGTGGCCAAGAGGCTCCTGATGACAGAGGGTGTCTGAAACACTTGTCCTCTGTGTAGCGCTCTCTGGACATCCAGATCTGACCACGAATCCCAGCCAGGGAATTTTCCTACTTACAGTTTTATCCATAGGCTCCGTAACTCAGGGAAGATCTCATTTCCCTGGCTCTTCCACTTATTAAGCAGGATAATATGAAGGTCAAATAAGCTGACAAACAAGAAAAGGACACTTCCAAGGTCGCACAGTAGGGTGGGACTGGACAAAAGGAAAAACTAGCTTTCTGAGGACATGGGGTGCTGTCCCAGCTGTGCTTTGGAAGCAAGAACTTCTCGTCGACCCCAGGCTACGCTCCAGGGAAACTGCCTTGACAAGGCTGCGGCACATCTGTGCTTGTGCATGCACACTCCTGGCCAGTCACACCAGCGTGTGCACACTCCTGACTAGTCGAGAAGCCAGTGCCTTGTTCCTGGTACCTGCCCTGTTCCAAAAAGGTCTGGTACTCCATTCCTCAAGGCGAGACACCCAACTTCGAGGGCAGACACCCAACTTCTTTCCCTTATTGACAAATAGGTGAGCTGAGCACTCAGGACAGTTGGATTTAGGATAGTTTGCTTGATAAGAGGTGAGATTATAGGAATTGTCATTGTAAGTGCTTCCTGCCTACCTGAGGTCATGCCAGGTGTTGAAGGACCACGGGAACAGTGAACAGTTATGAAGCCTTTCTTCTTCTACTCCAGGCACGCGTCAGTGTGGGGCGGCTCGAGCAGGTCATTCTACCTTCCCAGCAGCCTTGGGAGAGGAGAGGGCCCTGTCCCGGGTGTCTCTATTGTGTGGATACAGGAAGTGGGGCCCAGAGGGGTTCGGTCACTTTCCCACATCACACTCTGGTACGAAGTGGAAGATCAGTTATAGATGGAGCATCCAGCTCTAGACTTGGGCTCCCCACGACCCCAGTGTGGCCCCTGGCTGCCAAGTTGTCATCTTGCTGCTGGCCCACCCCCTTCTCACTCCCCATGACCCTTGTCCCTCTCTGTCCAGGCCAGGAGCTTGACCATCAACCCCCGAGTCAGCTACTGTTCTAGTCTGATGACCCTGAACTGGTCAACATCACCTCTCAGAGCTGCTACTTCCTTAATAGGCAAAAGGAGGAAAAGTCCTTCCTTTGCCAAACCTCTGGAAAGCAGCTGGGAAGGGTGGCGACATCCAGCCCCAGGCCAAGAGCTCAGAGGAGTCTGGCCAGTGCTCATCTCCTCCCATTCCTCCTGTGAACCTCTGAACTTCCGAGATGAGCCTCCGATGGCCCAGCCATGCTGATTTCGCACGGTTTGCCTGTGCCTTGGCAATGAGCATGCCGTGCTGTCCCTCAAGTGGCATCCGCCCCCCTCTTTGAGTTATTCAAGAGCCGGGCTTCTGATTTTACCCTCAGCAATGTCGCAGAGCCGAGCATGGTTTCCGACACGCGCAGGAACTTAATAGATAAATGCCTGTTGAATGAAGGGGGAACGACTGTGTGCCATATTTTCTGGTCTATAACAGGAGCTCGATAGTGACTCGGTGATGGGATTTGACTTGCTCAGATCTATGTGCGCCTCAATTGATCTCCAGGAGAACACAGCGGGGAGGGCTTGGTGCTGAGCATTTCTGTGCTCCGCTCAGTTCAACAAACACTTCATTAGCGTCCGAAATGAGCCTGAAGTGGGTCAGGGCTGAGTGTGTGTGTGTGTGTGTGTGTGCGTGTGTGTGTGTGTGTGTTTGGGGGGGGTGCTAATGAATAGTGCACAGCCCTGCCCTAATTTCTAGCCCCATCATGTCAGTTCTTTCAAACCCCTGCACAAATTGGCCACTCAAGGAGCATTTCTAACGAATACATGTTTGTCCACGTCCTTTGCTAAGACTAACAGCTCAGCAAAAACAAAAAAACAAAACAAAAAAAAAAACAAAACAAAAAACAAAAAAACAAGCAAGCAAGCAGGCAAACTCGGAGATAAAAGAGGTATAGGAAGATTTGCCTTCTGCATTTCATCTCTCTCTCTCTCTCTCTCTCTCTCTCTCTCTCTCTCACACACACACACACACACACACACTCAAAAAACAAAACCAAAAACCACACACACACACATACACACACACACACACACACACACACACACACACACACAGTGGTGTCCTAGGTTTAAGACTGAACAATCCGATTTCTAGCAGCAGACACTGGTCCACCCCTTTTGCCAGTAAGGATTTCGTGACCGCTTAGTGGCAGTTTGTCATGGAACACTTCACACCAAGCAGGAAGCAAGAGCCCTGGGCATCCCTCTCTGAGCTCTGGCTGCTCTGGGGCTGAAGAAGCAGGTGGAAGAAGCAGGCCCTGGGCTTGAGGTTCCAGGAGGGTAGAGCGTCTGGGCGCCTGGTGGTGCTGGCTTGGGTGGATGCAGGCTGGGCCCTGTCCTCTAAACCATGAACCACCCCACACAGGTGCCCAGTGAAGATGGAATCAGCATGGCCTGAGAGAAGCAGACAAAGGCGAAGAAGGCTGGTGACAGGAACACAGGGCGACTGCCATCCTATTCTAGGGATTGTTCAAGTTCTTGTGTTTGTGCCGCTTTCTTCCCTTTTCATGTATCCCCAATAAACAATCCCTCCCCCCCAGTGTCTCTGGAACAAAAGACCTTGATGTGGAGCCCTGCCCTGGGAAGTAGAAGTTCACTGAAAATATTGCCGTTCTTGCTGTGGGGACAAGACTTAGATGTTATCCATTCCAGCCTCCCCATGTTAGTGACGGTGAAATGAGGCCTGAAAGGAGAGGGTTCCCGAGCATTGGCAAAGAGAAGAGAAGGGAGCCGCCTGTGTGGTCCAGATCTCTGCCCACTCATCCTTGATGACCTTGGGTGAGTTTCTGAACCTTTCTGGGCCTCCACTTCCCCACCATATTAATATACAATAACACTGCCAGATAAGTGGCAACGGCAACCATTTCATCTTCATATCCAGAGAGACACTGCACGCTCGTGGGTGAGTATGGGATATGTCTACTGATCAACCCAAGACTACGAGACTAACTTGCACTTCACAACATGAGTATTCTCTCTTTCTCTCTCTCTCTCTCTCTCTCTCTCTCTCTCTCTCTCTCTCTCTGTCTTTCTTTTTAGTACTGGGCATTGAACCCAGAGGTGTTCTACCTCTAAGCTACATCCTCAGCCCTATTTTTTTTTTTTTTAATTTTGATAAAGGATCTCACTAAGTTGCTGATGGTCTTGCTAAGGCTGGTCTCGAACCTGCAATCTTCCTGTCTCACCCTCCCAAGTCCTAGGATTACAGGCATGTACCACCATGCCCAGCTAGTGTATGTGTTTTAAAGGACGTTGTCGTAGGCAGAGTCTTTGAAGTCAAATCCACAATGGCACAAGTCCCAACTGGGCAGTCAGTCATAGCCAAGCATCTCCCGTCCCTGATCTGCAGTTTCCACAAATAGGAAGATACTAATTTCTGGGTGGTTGCAAAGAGAGGAGAAATACGAACCCGTTCTTTATACAGCCTGATCTCAGAGCCTTACAGGTTGGCAGGACCGCCCTATCTCAGAGCCTTACAGGATAGCAGCTGCTGCAATTGCAGGACTCAGCAGAGGGTTTTGCTCCTTCTCATGGCACTTCTTCATGCTTCTTTCTTTTAGCTATGAGAGGGATCAGGCATGTCTTTCACGACCAGCACTGTTCTTTATTTGTTTATTCATTTATTTCTTTTTGCAGCACTGGGCCTGGCCGGGCCTCCTGCATGTTGGGCAAACTCTCTGTGCTCAGCTCCATTCCGAGCCTCTCCCCCACTTTTTCCTTTGTTCTTTTGTTTGGTGTCTGTGTTTTGCATTTCAGTTCAACCTATATTTTAAAATCCGCTAAACAAAATATAATTTTCTCTTTGTGTAGTCACCATGCATGTATATTTATCTCGTCCGGTGTTCTCCTTTCATCCTGTCAATTCCAAGTTTCTCCCTGGGATTGTTTTCTTCTCGTCTAGGGAAACTCTTTATTTGTGCTTCTTTCCGTTCTGCCATTCCCATAAACACTTTGTTTTTTTACCTTCATTTTTGAAAGGCACCTTTAAAGACTATATAGGAGTCCACTTGGCAGTTATTTTCTTTCTGCAATTTCAGGATGTCATCTCATTGTCTCTGGCTCACTGTTTTTCCATTGAAAAAGAAGCCACCTATCTCCTTGTTATTCTTTTGTAAAAGGAGAAAGATGTATAAGATCTGAAGAGAACCCAGAGTATCATGGCTATTCCTTTGAAGAAAGATTCTCTCTCTTTTCCTCCCTCCCTTCTTTACTCATACTGAGGCTTAAACCCAAGGACATTCTACCTTTGAGCTACACCCACAGCCCTTTCTATTTTTTATTTTGAAACAGGGTCTCACTAAGTTGAATCTTGCTGAGGGTCTTACTAGGTTGCTGAGAGTCTTGCTAAGTTGCTGACATTGTTTTCAAACCTGTCATCCTCCTGTCTCAGCCTCCCAAGTATTGACGTTACAGGCAAGTACCACCATTCTCTGCAATGGATACATGATTTTTCTTTCTTTCTTTTTTCCCCCTGATTGAACCCAAGGATTCTAGCATTCAAGGTTAGCACTCTACCACTGAGCTATATCTCCTTCCTTCCTTCCTTCCTTCCTTCCTTCCTTCCTTCCTTCCTTCCTTCCTTCTTTCCTTCCTTCCTTCCTTCCTCCCTCTCTCCCTTCCTTCCTTTCATTTTTCTTTCTATAAAAAGTAAAGTATAACAAACATACAGAAAGCTCACCTGGCATAAGCGTCTATGCAGCCTAATGAACTGTTACGGACTGAACACACCATGGAATCAGCAGAGAGATGAGGATGCAGGTGGCACCCGCGCCCCCAAAAGTTTATCTGTCACATCACTGGCCCCCACCTCCTCCCCCAACCAGTCTGCACACCCACTTCCATCACTGTCAGCGTGACTCAGTTGTCCCTCTTTTTGGACTTCATTTGAGTGGAGTCAGGCAGCCTCTTGGGCTTGGTTCCTTCTGTTCAGCTGTATGTTTGTGGGGCTCCTTCCTGAATCGATGTTACGTGTGGTTATGGAGGGTGTGTTCTCAGTCTGTGTGACAGTCTGTGATGTGAACACCCCACAATCAGTTCTCTTGTTCCTCCTACAGTGGACGGGCATTTGGGGGATTGCCAGGGATGGGCGGCGGTCGGTGCTGAGAGTATTCTAGCTCATTCTTTGCATGGATCTCTGGAGGGGGCCTTGCGGGGTCAAAGTCGATGCACGTACTCAGCCTCGCAGGTGCCCTCAAGCAGCTGGAAAGTGCTGTGTTTCCACCTGCTGTGGTGGAGAAGTCCCCACCTCGCCCGACATGAAGTAACTGGGGCCTTTGTATTTGAGGCCTGCTGCAGGGTGCCGCCCCATTGTTTCTGAGCTTACTGCTGACACCTTGCTGGCCTGGAAACCACAGTTCACGAGCCACTGCAGACCTGAAGCTGAGATGAGGGGTAGGAAGCAGGGGCTGCAAGAGAGGCGCCGATAGTCCTGAGGCCACACAGTCTCATCATGTCCGTTTTGCACGATGAAAAAGAGGCCAGAAAGTTCGAGTTGCCTGCTGTGGCCACGTGGCTGGTAGAAAACCACCTCTTGCCATGGCTGGAGTAGCGTGGTCTGGATGCGGGACCGGTGAGTTCCTGCCTCTCTATCAGAAGACTTGGACAGACACATGACTGCAATAGGAATAGGACTCTCTTTTGGGGCTTTTGGCTCCGGCAGAAGGAGATAGAGCACTGACCAAGAGTGTCAGGCCGGCTCCCAGGACAAAGGAGAGAGCCAGTTTTGTTCACGGGAGAGCAAGACGAGTTACAGTTCAGGGCTGGCTTTAGGTACACTGCGAAAGAAAGGTGGTTTGTCTTTTTCCTATGAGGCAAGCTCGGTGGGTCAGCTGACAGCCAAACACTGCATCTCTCCTGGGACCACCAGCTCTGCTTTGTGATCAGGATGTCACTGCGGCTGCTAAGGGGTCACACAGGTGGGAGCGGAAGTAAAGGAGAGTCACACAAGTGACAAGTGAAGAGTCCTAGGAATTTGCCATTTCGGTGGCTCAACAGTTTTTTCCTTAACGTTGTTGGTCCCTGTGAGTCAGGGCGAGGGTGTGCGGTCTTCAGTGTCACCCCTGCTTCTGAGGCTGAGAATGAGTGAGTGAGGGGGTCCAGAGAGGCACGCATCCTATTCTTAGCAGCCGACAGACTCCGTTAAGTTGGGGAAACCTTTATAATGTGTGTGTGTGTGTGTGTGTGTGTGTGTGTGTGTGTGTATACTGGGGATTGAACCCAGGAGCATTCTACCTTTAAGCTACAAGCTCAGCCCTTTTGATTCTTTATTTTGAAACAGGGTCTTGCTAAGTTATTGGTAGTCTCATTAAGTTGCTGAGGTTAGCCTCAAATCTGTGATCCTCCTGTCTTAGCCTCCCTCATAGTAAAATTACAGGTGTGCGCCACTGTGCCCGGCTTATATTATCTTCTAATGGGTTTGGGGCTGTGAGCTCAGGCCCAGGAGTTAATTTGCATTTTGTCCCTGTGGCACTTCCTGACTGTCCCAGCCTGATGTCCAAGCCCCAGCCATTCCACACTGGACACTTATTACTCTCTTTCCTCCTGGTACACCATGCAGTGTGCACTATCGGAAATCGTCTGCCTGCCTTTAGGATGTTGTCTCTGGACTTTATTGTTCTGTACACACACACACCATCAGTAGAGATGAGAAGAAAGATTTTTTAAAAAAAAATTTCTTCCTATACTGATTCACAGATAAAGAGGCTGAAGTGATTTTCCAAAGTAGCTAATTTTCATGCAGCTAATTGGGGACCAAGCAGATCTCAGACCCGCCAAGCAGTCTGTCACCTCCCCCTGCCTGGCCACCTCCGGGGCCTCCAGGGTAGGGCTGAGGAAAGAAGCATATTTCTTTTTATTTCCCAGGAGTGAATTAATGTCTGTCTTGAGCCATAAGGTTAGAACTGTTTTCCGATGGTGTGTGTGTGTGTGTGTGTGTGTGTGTGTGTGTGTGTGTGTGTTTACAGGCAGCTTTGATGAAATGTCCTAGCAGGTCAAACACTAGTACTGGTCTGTGTTTTTATTTCCATATCTTCACTCCAGCAAGTCTTGACCACAGGACACTCTTCTGTGTTTTGCAAATCAAATGGCGATAGTTTTAAGTGACACGAAGACACACGTACACGCATACATGTGCACATAAAAAAGGCTTTATCAGTGCTGTGTCTTAAGTGTGAATACTGAAAGTTCTGAAGAATACAAGTATTCACTGCTTCGAGTGCCCCTGAGATTCCTGGAGTGTTAGGAAATATTTATAGTTTAGTCCTAGGTCCTGAATGTGACCCAGAAATAGGGGCAAGGAAAAGGCCTTCACCAAGATGTGTGTCCATCCGTCCATCCATCCATCATCCATCCATCCATCCATCCATCATTCCATCCATCCATCCATCCATCATTCCATCCATCCTCCAAAAATGGCTGGGAACCTCACATTCACCACGGCTGAGCTGCAGCTGGGGTGTGAAGGTGAGCAAGACAGAGGCCTTCTCTTCTCAGGGACCAGAGTGACACACCTCTAACGGCACCCACCATTCTGTAGCGTCCGGACCACCCGAACGCAGGTGGAAACTCCAGGAGGACAGGGGCTTCCCTCTCGGCTCACCGGTGTCCTGCCCACCTGGTGAGGTCCCAGGAGTAGCAAGCCCCGTGAGTGTGCTGTGCAGGGGACACAGGGCTCAGCAGCTGTCCCCTTCCACCCTCGCCTCTTGATTCTGTTAGGGGAGGTTTGCGGCGCCTGGAGCAGCCTGGAATGCAAGGGATAACAAGAAGGACCAGGGACAGGCGGCAGAAACCTCCCAACAGACGCCCCCATTCCCCTTCAGCAGGGGAAGGGGACAGAGGGAGGGTTGATGGAAGAATAAAGCTGGGAGGAGGGGAACAAGATGCCCCCCACCCCCCGCTTTAAGTGGCAAAGCACTGGTACAGTCAAGCAGAGAAAATTCTTGGGATTTTTCTTAATCCCTAAAGTCTCTCTGAGACAAACTTTAACAATTTAATTTAGTCTTATTCACGATCCATCACTTTGAACCCATTCTGAGCAAAAACAACCCGATTGAAACCTGGGGAGTCAGAGCTAGGCCAGACCCTTGCTTCTCAAATGTCACTGCTAACAGAGATCGCCTACTAGAAGTGCAGGTTCTGGGGACCAGCCTTGCAGCCCTGGTGGAAAGACAAGGGCACCCAGAACTGTGGCCGGGTGGCACCGAGAGTCCCTGCTGCAGAGACCTGAGGTCCTGTGGGTGACACCAGCTCAGAGGTGTGGCCATGTGTTGAGAGCTTTGGCTGGAGTTTGGAGGACCGCTGTCCGTCTATAGAGGAGTTCCTATTGCACCTGTCAGCTTCAGGGAAGGCTCCTGCTGGGCTCATCCCCTGGCTGAGTCTTGAAGGCCAAGGAGGAGTGGGAGGGCCAGAGGCCCTGGCAGGGGACCAGGGTGGAAGAAGGTTCTGGAAGGGGGAAGAGGGAGGGTTCCGGGGAGCTTCTAGTGGAAGTGGAGGTTATAATGCATGTCCTGCCCCCTCTGAGCTTCCACAAACACACTGATTGGGTCTATCTTGGAGGAAAAGAACAGAAAACAAAGTCAAGTTGTGTCATGATGAGACTTCCCTGTGGGGCACTCAGGCCCTGGGCTGCGCTGGTTTAGTGTCCGTTTTCTGGAACTTCCCAAGGAGAAGAACTCTGACATCAGTGCTGGCTTTGTGTCTCCAAGTCTCTGCTGTTTCCGTGTCTGAGAGTGGGTGACTAGCAGCAAACTCTCAGGGACTGTAGTGGGTGGAGTGTGGCTTCGTAGTGCTGTCTCTGTTGGAAGGTAACTCACATGCGAAACTGGACCTCAGACTCCAGGCGCTGGAACAAGCCCATTCACGGCATGAGGTCATCAAGAGCGTGGGTTTCCGAGCCCAGCAGCCTGGGATCAAGTCCAGGCAGTGACTTTGAAGCAGCGTATCTAGTCTAGATCCCAATACCCTAATCTGAAGGTGGTGATGGTAATAGCACCTACGCCACGGGCTATTTTGAGAATTAAATCTATGCAAAGCACAGCTCTCAGCTCGAGAGGGAAAGGTAAAAGCCAGGCGTGGTAGTGCATGCCTCTAATTCCAGCACTTGAGAGGCTGAGACAGGAGGATCACAGGTTCAAATTCAGCCTCAGCAACTTAGCAAGACTCGCAGTAACTTAGCAAGAACCGATTTCCAAATTGAAAAAAAAAAAAAATAGGACTGGAGGTATAGCTCGGAGGTAGAATGCCCCTGGGTTCAATCCCCAATACCAAAAAAAGAAAAAAAATGGAAGATAAGAAATCAGATCAGAGTAGCATCTAGACGAGAACCAAGTCTAGACAAGAACTGGAGCCCTACAGACCTGGCTGTATGCCTGCCACACAGGATTATTAGGATGGGCCTCGGTGACGGTGACATGCTCCACAGATACCAGAGGAGGCCACGCCGGTGTTTTTTATGGCTGTCTTTTCTAGTCTGCAGGGCTGGCTCTGTGTTTTTTGGCTTTTAAGACCATCCTGGCACACAGTAGACACCCTGTCTCCTCAGAGATTGACTCAGAATGCAGCACCCTGGGCGTTTGCTGGGTTGCTCACATATGCAGAGGAGATTTGGTTTCCTAAGCCTCATCCCTCTGCACCCCAAGCGAGTGGGGCTTCCTTCCGTGTCACCTGCTCCTGCTCATGATGTACGCGTGTGGGCAGCGCTTAGCCGACTCAGTGCCTTGCAAGTGCTCATTAATATTATTATCTGCCAAGGGAACCCTAAACGTCATCTACCCTTTTCCAGGAAGGAAAAGAGCTGGATATCTGTGTGCAATATTCTTCACCTAGCACTTTATTTATTTATTTGGTACTAGGGATTGAACCCAGGGGCATTCTACCTCCAAGTTACACCTTCAACTTTTTTTAAAATTTTTTATGTTGAAACAGAGTCTCGCTTAGTTGCTGAGGCTGATCTCGAACCCGCGATCCTCCTGTCTCAACCTCTCCAGAACTGGGATTCCAGGTGTGTGCCACCATGCCCTAGCATTTTAAATATGCAGTGTGTCGTGCTTCTTAGAAAGACATGGAAATTAAATCATCCCTATTTTTTCCTCTCTGTCTAATTTTTCGAATTTGGACAGTGTCCTTCAATTAAACCTGAAATCAAGTCATGTTTCTCCTGAGTGGTCATTTGAATATTTGCATGTGTCCTGGGCAGGGAGATTAGAGGGAACAATTGATTCTGTGAGGCCTTCCTGCCTCCAGAGACATTCTTGGACGTCAGTGCGGTCCGGTGACGGGCCTGGAGGCCTGGAATACAGCCCGGCTGCACACTGGGACCCTCTCCAGAGCCCGTGTCCTGGCGCTCCCACCAGGGGGGCAGATAAGAGTGAGAACTGATTAGTGATTTGGGGGTGTCTTGTGCCCCTAAGTCTTAGACTCAGGAGCAAGGCAGGGAGGAAGTGAGTGTCTGTTTTTGATCCACCAAGCAGTGGCGGCTCCTGCTCCGAAGCCCCTGCCCTCCTCCATCTTCCTGAAGATCCAGCCCCAGGAACCCCAGCTCCCAGCCCAGCCTGGCGGGCAGAACGTCAGGCACCTCCAGCGGATGGAAGTTCACTCGACAGATGGCAGGCGTTCGATTCTCCTGCCCGTAGAAGGTGTCAGGCATCTTCCACTCCAGGCCGAATGGTTCCTGGATGTGTGTGAGGAGGAGGAGAGGTGACAGCCACCCTCGTCCCTGTGTGGCCATTTTCTTCCTTCTGGGGCAGAAGTGTCTCCAGCCACCCACGCTCCCTGGATCAGTCACCTATGGCGTCCGACGCTGTTTTGAAGACATTAGCACAGATGTCAGGGGCAGAGGATGTCAAGAGCTTGAGGTCCCCTGAGCTGCGCTCCTGCCTCTGATGCTGTGTGTTCTCTGGAGAGCCCTGAGATGTCTTCCCGCTGGGCGGATGGCATGCTGACCCGGTTGGTGATCTCTACGACCTCACCCAGGGCTGATGCCACCATTCCCTATGGGATTCTCTCTCATAACTGACCACATAAAAATTAGGGGTTTGCGTGTCAGCTGTAGGGCGGGGTAGTGCAGTGGGAGCCGCCTGGTCTATTCTGTTTCTGGGAGTTCCTATCATTTGCGTAGCGATAAAGGCCTGGCCTGGGTGTGTCCCCAACCCCAGGGATGCAGCCTGATGTGTCCCCATTGGCTCCTAGGCCTGCCAAGCTCATTAGCTGTCTAGCATCCCTCGGATCCCTGCTTCAGAGCCTTCTGCTCAAGTCTTAGTTTTCAAGCTTGATTTATGTATGTCTTCCGTGGCAGCTGCAAGCCTCCAACCAACCCTGCTTCATCCTAGCCACATCCCCCATAGCCGTATCTTGGACATGTCAACTTTATTCAGGCCCCCCATCCGTTAGCTAGGAACACCATTTCCCAACGAACTCTTACTCAACCTGCAAAGGCCAACTCAAGTATTCCCTTCTCTAGGATGCTCTTTCTGACCTCTCTGAGAACATTGTGCATGGCCAACTTTAACCTCTCTGACATGTTTATTGGAAAGACTTTGACACAGACATGGGGAAAGGTTCAAAGACACATGTCCCTCACTCTGAGACAAGTAAGCAATTTATAAGTCATGGCCAAGTGTGATCAGGGCTTGGGTAGAGGAAAGTGCAGAAGCCTGGAGGAGCACAGACTTCGGGGCAGACCGGAGTGGGCATGTCTTCCTGGACTGGCCATGAGCTCCCGGGATAGGGCCTGACCGCCTTCCCTGCACCCCAAGAGCTTCTCTGCCAGGAGAGAACTCTAGAGTTCCTGGCCCTTCAAAGGTGAAGTTGCTAAAGTGAAAGCAGCGGCTTCTCTACATGATCACAGGCTCCAACTCTGTTGCAGGAGACAGTGTTTCATTGTTTTACTGTATTTTTTAAATTCAGAAATAATTTTAGACTTCCCACAGACTTACAAAGACAACCCAGAGTTTTCTGCACGCCCATGGTCTGCCTTCCCTGCTGTGAATCTCTCAGGTGACCACAGTGCCTTTGCCCAAGCTAAGGAATCAGGTTGGTGCGGGACGGCTAACCAAGCCACAGACCCGAGTTTGGCTCCTCCAGGGTTTCATTACTCTCCTTTTTCTGTGCCAGGATCTGACCCAGGATCCCAGTTTGCACTTCGTCATTGTGTGGCTTCAATCTCTGATCAGTGATCACTTCTAGGTCAGTCTCAACTGAGCTGATTGCTGCAGGGCAGAATCTGGCCCTGACCACGCTGCAGCCGTGGACATTCACCTCTGTCCTCTGCTCTCCTGCCCTCTCCTGAGTTCTACTCCCTCCTTCCTTAGGATTTTCTTCACCTGAATATTCTCTCACCCTGTCAACTAACACCTGTTTGTCCTTTGGATGTCGTAGCAAATGTCCCTTGTTCAGAGACACCTGCCAATCTAGACTCCTGAAACAGCATTTTTATAGCATTTGTAGAGTTATTGCAGTTGGCCAAATACATGTATTTGTATAGTTGGTTGATTAATATCACCCTTTCTCACTCTATTAGTCAGCTTTTTCACCTCTGTGACCAAAATACACAACATGAACGGCTTAGAGGAGGAAAGGTTTATTTTGGCTCAGTGTTTTAGGGGGTCAGTCCAAGGCTGGCTGGCTCCAAGGCAGACACATCTTGGCAACAGGGCGTGGTGGAGAAAGATGCTCAGCTCATGCAAGCTGGAAGAAGAGAGAGAGAGAGAGAGTGAGAGAGAGAGAGAGAGAGAGAGAGAGAGAGAGGAAGAAGAGGAGGAGGAGGAGGAGGAGAAAGAGGAGGAAAAAGAGGAGGAGGGGAAGAGAAAGGGAAGTAGGAAGAGAAGGAAGAGGAGGAGGAGGAGGGGGGAGGGGCCAAAGACACTTATAGTTCTCAAGGACACACCCACAATGATTCACTTTCTCCAGCCACGCACCGCCTCTGAACCTGGCATCCTTGGCGACCCCAACACATGAGCATTTGGAGACACATTCCCAAGACAAACTGTAGTGCTTGCTGCGGGGGTCCGGTGGTCCCTGCTTAATTGCTGTTTCTCTGCTGCATCTGCCCCAGCGTTTACCATAGACCCTGGCACACAGCAGGTCTTCCCCAGTGTGCCTCATACGGTGACCGAGAGGTAGTGTGGCTCTGAGTTGGGCATCAGTGGCTGCACCCGCAGGGCGCTGTGGAGGGTCTTCCCTGCTGACGGACAGCAGCAGAAGGGTGGAGAGCACAGAGGAGGGTGGGCTCGGTCCCCTCAGCTCCCTGACAGATGCACGGAAGTAGGGGAGGGACAGAAGTGGGGAGGGGGGATCTAGCTCATCTCCACCTCTCTTTAGGAGGTGCAGCCTAGACTTCTCTAAATTACCCTGAGGAACCCCACACGCACGCACGCAGCTTAGAGTCCTCATTTGTATCCATACGCTAAATATATACATAGAAATAATGCATGCATGCTTCCATAATTTATTGGTACTAACTAGACACTGAGAGTATTTGCATCCAGTGGAAATCTATAAATTATTTGTTTCCTTAAATTATAGATGGCATATTTATAATGAGCATGTATAAATTGCGAGCGCACTTTATAAATATATAATCCTATTTGCTAACATTTATTGCCTATTCGCCGTGTGCCAAGCTCTGTGCTAAGCACTTTACAATTATTTCACTTAATCTCCATCGCTATCCGATGGAGAAGAGAGAATGCAGTGGTTTTCAACTTTCTCTTTTTAAATACACACACACACGTATCCTGTGAAAACTTTAATTACTTTTGGTGGTACCGAGGATTGAACTCAGGGGCATTCCACCTTTGAACTATACCCTCAGTCCTATTTTATTTTATTTTGAAACAGAGTCTTACTAAGTTGCTGAGGGCCTTGCTAAGTTGCTGAGGCTGGCCTCGAACCTGCAATCCTCCTGCCTCAGCCTCCCAAGCACTGAGTTTATAGGTATGCACCACCACGCCCGGCTGAGAATTCCAACATGCAGAGGAAATGAGAGCTCTGCTTTCTGTCTGCAGCTGAGCTGGGGACTTCCTCACCTCCCTCACCAGCCCACGCTCTCTGTGAGAGGAAGAGGCTGCATTCCTGGGTCATGATGCCTATCCCTTGCCAGCCGTGTGGTCTGGGGTCAGTTACTAAATCTCTGGTCCTAGTTTCCTTACCTCTCATATTCTCCAAATATCAACAATAAGAACTAAATGAGATCATGTATTTTTTTTTTTTTAAGAAAAACCTCCTAAGTCAGTGTCTGGCGCATGGCAAGTGCTAAATACTTCTCATCTGAATTTGATTCTCTCTTGGGACGTCCCCAGAGGCAGAGGCTGGAATGATTCATGCGAGGGTGGTATATTAAGAGGAGCTCGCATAAAAACACCGGGTGGTGGTGCAGAGGTGAGCTCAGGTCGGGGAGGAGGCGAGTGAGGCTATGACAGCAAGCAGAGGCCCGCAGGGCAGCTCTGGGGACGGCAGGCCATTCTTCAGAGCATCCCTCCCAGGGGCCGGGGGAGCCGAGTGATGGTTCTCCTGTGTGTATCAAGTTAGGCTAGCGACAAGAGGAACGATCTAAGGTCTCTGGGCACCACACCGGTGCCTCAGCCCAGAGCACCATTCCTGGGGCACTGGGTTCACACTGGTGCCTTCTGCGGTAGATTAGAACCAGGCGGGAGATTGTTTGGAAAACAGGTGTACCAAATTCCCTCCACAGCCATGCACATTGAGAGGACATTTTCCCAAGGACTCCTGAGAGCTATGTCCTTAGTTATCACTCACCCCCAATCCTTACCCCAATGCTACAGTTTGCTGTTTCCAGATGGAGACCCTGAGGATCTGAGAGGTCATGTTTCTCCTCCAAGCTCAGAGAGAATGGCAGCACAGAACCCCAGCCCCGGTCTTGCTGACTTCACCTTGACGCCTTGCTCTTCCATTGACCCAAGACATCTGGGAGCCAGGAGAGGCTGGGACTTTGCTAATTGGAAAGAGACAGTGGGGGCTGAGCCCAGTCTAGGGCAGGCACCCAGAGACCACCAGGCGCTATCCAAGAACTTGTCCAGCTTCCCAAACCTGGAAGCCAACAAGACTTCAAGGAGAGATGGTCCCTATTGTGAGCCGAATTGAACTATCTCCATTGATTTCCTCCTGAATTCCAAGCCAACGTGTGGAAGCTCTTGTCTATGCTCCAAGCAGGGAGGAGCCACCTGGGAACCCCCGGGACCGCATGTGCAGAAGCTTGTCCTGCAAACCCGTCCCTAATACTAAGGAGTCTCGCAGGTTATCCGAGGGGCTTCCTGCTCATTTAGAAGCGTGAGGAGCTCTGTGTCTCAGTAGCCTTGGAGATCAAGGACCCAAATCTATACATTTCTGTTATCAATGTCACGGCAGCGGCTGAAGGGGACTGAGGGATGGTCAGTGCCCCCCCCCCCCTTTGCCTGGAGGATCAGTTCCAATTCCTGCACAAAGCGACCCTCACCTCCACCTCCGACAAGATGGGGTTAGTGCTGTGGGTCACGCTGCCACAGCTTGGGAAGTAGCGCTGACCTGCTACCCTGCTCTCTGACCATGTGAGACTGTACGTTCCAGGAATTGGTGGAGGATGCCGGGCTTGGCAGATGGGAAGCCCAAGATCTCTTCCCGGCAGCAAAACTCCAATTTCTCCCAGTGGTGTTTGCCATCACTTCTCTGGACCTCAGTTTACCTGGCTGGAAAGTGGGGACTTAGTCCTCACAAAAGTCTTATCTTACATGGTGGTGGTAAGATTTAAAGTAGCCAAAACATAAATAACATTTAGAACAGCATCTGTGACAGAGCAAGCATGGAAAAGCCATCCGCCCTCGGGGTTCTGATTTTCCTGTCTCTGCCTGTGAGTTCCCTTTTCTGTGAGCTTTCTGTGATGGCCATGACCTACGGCTGAGAACCAGAGCATGCTGACTCATGGCGCCGGGTCAGCAGTGACCTGTTTCGTCTCTTACCTCCTGTCAACCTGCATTGTGATGTCTTTAAAAGACAAATCTCATTATACTCCACAAATCTCTTGGAATCAGAATTCCAAGGACTGACAGATCCCACTATCAGTACTTGGAATTCTACTGCGGGGCCCTACCCCCTACGAGGGCCTGCTTACCTAACTTCTGACGGCCTCTTGGCCTCGTTTCTAGCTACCCTTGGTTCATGCTTCTGCAGAAATTGTGCTCCCGACTCTTCCTAGGGAGCATGAGCGTGCCTCTGCCCCAGGGCCTTTGCACTGGCTTCCCTTTTCCTGGAACCTTCTTTCCTCAGTTATTATGTGGATCACTCGGTTTCCTTCACCTCTCAGTTTTAAGTTGACTTCCTTGGAGAGGCCAACTGACATATGTTCACGAGGCAGGACAGGATGGCCAGGAGATCCAAAATCACTGCTTGACCCAACAGTTGAAGAGCAGGGCAGTTTAACCCTGAGAAGAGGGACCAGGGATGGGAGGAAAGGATGGAACTTCAACTCGCCAATCAGGTGCTTCCTGAAGCAGTGGAGGGAGACTGAGGACCAGGACTCGAGGCCACAGAGGCACCCAGGCCTTTCAGCACCACCAGAGGAGAACATCCCCACGGTGGGAGGCCCAGGTGGACTGCAGAGGACCTGCAAGTGGACACAGAGGAAGTATCAGACAGGAAGGAAGTCCTCCGCTTCGAAGGCAGGGAGACAGGGAAGTTGGGTGTGCGTGTGGGGCAGGCTGGGTTGAATTTGGTTTAAAAAAAATAAATCCAATCTGGAGCTCCTGAGTTGAATTTGGTAAAAAATCCAATCTGGACCTGCTGGTTTCCCGTCTTCGTTCCTGGGCATGCTTCTCTTGAAGTCCTTGGTCAGATCACCAGTGGCCGTGCAAGAGGGCACACTCATTAACCCAGGGTCACACGTTCAGCCGCCGGGACTCCGGAAGTGTGCAGAGGCAGCCTCCTTTGTTCTCCAAGATGCACGGTCTTTACGTGCTCGTTAAACGGAAATAGAGACATTTGGCTTCAGGGTTTTTCAGAACATGGCACGAGACAGAAAATCTCAGATCCGGGGCTCCGTGTAGCAGGACCTTCTGACCCTGGCCTCTCTCTGGGAGGCACCACAAGGCTAGCATCGCAACTGGCACCCAGTACTAAGGGTGTGCGCTACGCCTCCCCCAAATGAGGATCTTCTGGGTTGAGTTCAGGTCTTAGGCACTTCTGTATCCCTGGTTGAGGTGTGTGTGTGTGTGTGTGTGTGTGTGTGTTTATGCATGTGTGCATGTGTGTGCACTCGTGTGCATGTGCGTGTCTGCCAGCTGTGTAGACAAAGCTCCAGATGGGGCTGGTGAGCCTCGGATACTGGGCCGCTCCTGACATGCATTACATCGACTCAAAACCCAAAGCACCCAAAGTTTAATAATGCAAACTGGGATATGCCCCTCATTCCTTCTTTTAGAATTGTCTGCCCTGCAGGACTCCAATGGACCGAGCCTTGCTCAAGATCCAGCTATTAAGGAGCTGTGGCAAATAAGGAGTGGGGAGTGAGGACTTCTGTGCATTGGCGAGTACAGAGGGCGCTCCCAGGCCCACGCTAACTTTCTGGTACCATTCCCCCCTTTGCCCACCATGCTCATGGGCCTCAGGGCCCAGCCAGTCCTGGGTTTAGGTCCCAGCTTTGCTTTCCCTGCAAGTCCATGGACTTCTCTCAACCTGATTCCTCACCTGAGCTGCTAACACCTTCCCACCCTCCCGGGGCTGCTGCGAGGACCAGATGGGAAAAGATGTGCAAAGCATGGACAGAGCCTGCTGCAGGTGGGGCTCGGTGACCCACTTGCCCTCTCCCAGGACCTGAGTGAGGCCCAAGGCACCAGCTTGAGCTCTCTCTGGCTTGAGCTGCTCCTCGCCCCCAAGGCTTGGCTGCCCTCCCACTCTCTTGGAAAAATCCAGGTGGAGCCCAAGTCCTACATCCTCGGTGAAGCCTTCTGGCCCCAGCTCATGTAGAATTCACAGTCCCTTTCCCAGGGCCCCAGGGTCTCCTGTAGAGCAAGAGAAGAGCCAGTCCCTGGAATGTGCAGAGGCTGGCATTTTCTGTAGTACTAGTATTTCTGGAGTTTTTATTGGTGCACTGTCATTATACAAGGTAGTGAGATTCATTGTGGTACGTTCATATATACACACAACTTTATTTGGTCTGTCTCCTTCCCCATATTGCCCTGTTCCCTCCATTCCTCCTTCTTTGTGCATGATGCAGAGATTCTTGGTGATCCATTCACATATGCACATGATATTACAAGCCTACTTTCTGCCCTCCCCTCCTCCCCTCCCCAATCCTCTTCCACTCTTCTGCTGGTCTCGCTCCTAATTTTCCTTCCTTCCTTCCTTTTCTCCTCCTCCTCTTCTTCCTTTATCTCTCTCCTTCCTTCCTTCCTTCCTTCCTTCCTTCCTTCCTTCCTTCCTTCCTTCCTTCCTTCCTTCCTTCTTTCTTTTTTTCTTTCTTGTACTGGAGATTGAACTCAGAAGCATTCTACCTCTGAGCTATACCTCCAGGCCTATTTTTTTATTCTTTATTTTAAAACAGGGTTTCACTAAGCTAAGGAGGGCCTCACTAAGCAGCTCACTAAGTAGCTGAGGTTGGCCGTGAACCTGCGACCCTCCTGTCTCAACCTCCCAAGTACTGGGATTACAAATGTGCACCACCACGCCTGGCTTCTCTCTTACTTTCTATAAGATACATTTTCTTTCTTTACTTTTACCCTCTAGCTTCCACATAGGGGAGAAAACATGAAACTCTTAATTATCTGAGTCTGTCTGATCTCACTGAACATTCCTGCAAATGGTATAGTTTTGTTCTTCTTTATGGCTGAGTGAAGCTTCATTATGTGTCCACCATATCACATTTTCTTTATTCATTAATCTGTTGACAAGCACCTTGGTTAGTTTCACAACTTAGCTATTATGAGTTGTGGTGGCTATAAACATGGGTATGCCTGTATCACTATAGTATTCTGACTTTAATTCTTAATAAATGAGCAACTGAACAACATAGACACTTCTCTAAAGAAGAAATACAGATGGACAACAAATATATGAAAAAATGTTCAACATCCTTAGCAATCTGGGAGATGCAAATCAAAACTACACCGAGATTCTATCTAAGTCTAGTAAGAATATCAATCATTAAGAACACACACAATAATAAATTCAGGTGAGGATGTGGGGAAAAAGAAATGCTTATACATTGGTGATATTTGTAAATTAGTACAATCACTACAGAAGTCAGTATAGAGGTTCCTCAAAAGATAAGGAATGGAACTACCATATGACTCAACTATACCACTTTTTGGGATCTTTCCAAGAGAGTTTCAACACTCTTAACTGTACAGCAGGCCAGCAGTACTGCCAAACTCTTTAGCACATTAAGTAGCTATTTTATACACTGGTATAGGTACACAAATGCAACTCAATATTTAAACCATTGTTACCCAAATGGACCTTATAAATGACAAATGTTCTGCCCTGATGTGGAGTGTCTGTCGGTACCATCTGCAGGAATCACAAGTATCGGACCTCTGTTGGTAGCTTAATAGAACATGTCATTATTCTGAGCCATTCAATAAGGCAAATTTCCTGCCTGATATTTCCCTGATGCCATCAACACGTTATTTACAATACCCAAAGAGGTATTTTCCTATTGCTTCACAATGTGTTCCTGGGCCATTATTCTTCTGCAAGGTGACCTTGGAGAAGAATAATGGTCTCCACTGGAGGTGTCATTCAGGGGCCAGCAAGGCAGGGAATGGCAGACGGTGTATGAGGCTGCCTCTTTTGTAATCACACCTGTCCAAATGTGGGTATCCAAGTCAGAGAGTAGTTGCCCGACGTTGTGATGGTCATAAAAGTACCTGCTCGGAGAAGTGCACCTGTGGGATGTTTCCAGTTTAGACTCCAGGATGTTCAGATGACCACCGTGAGTCCATCACAGCCTGATCATCTGCATCTGCTCATTCCTCCTGAGCCATGGCTTGGGGCTGTGTGCATCCTTGCACACCTGAGATACAGAGAGGTGAGTGGGCACCTCTGTCCCAATGAGCGGAGGACAGTAGGGACTGCACAAGTCACCAGTGAGAAGACTTCCTGGTCGCTAAGGGCACAGCGCTTAGAGTCCTTAACCAAACCTGGTGTGGTCGCTGAGGCTTCGTGGAAAAGTAGAGTTCTATGCTGATTCCTTCTCAACAAGTGAGAATTATCCAACAAGAGAGCAGATCTCACTTGTAGCCCTGGGGCTAAGAGAGCTGCCGAGGGTTGAGGGAACCATCCTGTGTGGACGGCTAGAATACAAAGTGGAAGGGAGAGAAATAATGAAGGGGAGGAACAGTGAGAAGCAGGTAGATTCCCTGTCCAATCACAGGCCGTGGTAAGGTCCCTTTCTCTGGAAGCGAATGTCCTTCTGTGGTGGACAGAGATCTGAAGAAGCTTGGCCTGGGCAGACTGCATTGTCCAGAGAACATTCTAGCAGCAGCTTGGAGGGTGGATGGTGTGGGTTGCGGAGCAGAGGCAGGGATGCGGATTCTAGTCCTGGGGGAGCAAGATGGGCTGAAGCTAAGGAGCCCCTGGAGGCGTCAGAATCCTGAGGTGAGGAGGAGAAACAGAACAGACAAGGCATCGAGCCTCCCATTTATAGAGAGAGAAGTCGTTCTCAGAGGGACTGGGAACTTACTCGCGGTCACAAAATTAAATTAGATCGCCTCATTCTGATTCTTGTGGTCTTTGGAGAAGGTGGAGACAATGGACCTACAAGGCAGAGAAGAGCAGAACTGAAAGAATAAATTAATAGAATGCCCCGGAGTCGTGAAGATTCCTCAGCGCCTCCACGCGCCAATCAATAGTCTTCTGTGCGCAGAAAAGAGAAATGGGGGAGATCGGTGTGTGCAAAACCGGACCCCAACTTTGCTTAATCTCTGCCTCCACCTCTCCAATTCACTGATATTCTATTACCCCACACACACATACACCCACATGCTCACACACACACACACACACACACACACACACACATGCTCACACACACTCACATACACACACACACACACACTTTTATTGGTGCATTGCACTTATACATCATTATGAGCTTCAGAATGATACAAAGCTCCATGCACACAGCACTCGGTGTGTTTTCCTCGGGATCCCACCCTGCTCCCTCGCCCTCCCCGTGCAGGTTATCCTACATGGCATTATTAGAACCGTTTCCGTCATCATGCCAACCCCACCCCCCAGGCCTCCCTCCCTCAATTCCCTTCTGTTCCCCCATTTCTCTCTAGCTTCCACAGATGAGAGAAAACATACGACCCTTCACTTTCTGAGACTGGCCAATCTCAGCATAATATTATCTAGTTCCATCCATTTTCCCCTGCAAATGATATAATTTTGTTCTTCCTTATGGCTGAGTAGAATTCCATTGTGTGGCTATCCCAGTGTTGTGAACTATTCATCTGTTGGCAGACAGCTGGGCTGGTTCCATAATTGGGCTACTGTGAGCTGTGCTGCTATAAACATGGATAGGCGTATATCACTATAGTATTCTGATTTCGCTTCCTTTGGAAAGATGCCAGGTATTTGGATTTCTATCTAATAAGGAGGGGTAATGTCATTACACCCCTCCCTGAAGGTTCCCAAATGATTCTGAATTGTACAATCTTTTTAAAAAATTTTTTTTGTAGTGGGAATTGAACATTGGACCCATGGGCATTCTACCTCTGAGCTATTCCTGCAGCCCTTTTTATGTTTTTGGTTTTTGAAACAGGGTCTTACTAGGTTGCTGAGGGCCTTGCTGAATTGATGAGACTGTCTTCCAATCTGCGGTCCTCTGGTCTCAGCCTTCCAAGTATCAGGATTACAGGCATGCACCACCCCACCCAGCTAAATTGTACAGTCTTAGTGATATTCCCTTGACTCTAGTTTTTTTTTTTTTTCCTCATGGAAGAGAGAAGTTTGGAGATGAGCTTCAACAGCAGCAGCTGGATATCAGGAGGGGCTTCCACTTTACACTGTGCTAGTCATTCTTTTTTAACCTCAGTATATTTGCAATTCTCTTTTTTTTTTTTTTTTCAGTACTGGGGATTGAACTCAGGGGCATTCTATCTCCAAGCTACACCCCCAGTCCTATTTTTTATTCTTTATTTTGAAACAGGGTCTCACTAAGTTGCGGAGTGCCTCACTAAGTAGCTGAGGCTGGCCTTGAACCCAGATCCTCTGGTCTCAGCCTCCCAAATGCTGGGATTACAAGCATGCGCCACCACGCCTGGCTTACTTGCACGTCTAATTGGATCATAAAATGTCTCTGGAGAGAGAGAGAAGCCCCAAACACTTAATAGCTATCATGGTCCTGGATAAAAATAATGAGCTAGAAAGAAGAACCAAACACTTGAGTTTAAAAAATATGATTTTCCTTAAATGGTAAAATGCAGGGAAACGAATGGAAAGACACATTTAACACACGACTTCTGTGGGTTTGGTGGCATTGCACATATGCCACCAGAATAATTCCCAAAGCAGGATTTCAAGGAAAACACTACTGCTCCCCTTTGAAACAGGGGGAAACCGAGGCTCAAGAGATTCTAGTGACGTGCCCAGGGTCAAGCTGCTGTCAAGCAGACCTGCGTGACTCCGGAGAGAAGTGTGTTCTGTGGCTCCAAGCCAGGGTTAGCCCTTCCATTTACAGAGGACAGAAGTGGTTTTCAGAGCGATTGAAAAATTCACTCATGGTCAAGAAATTAAATTAGATCACTTCATTCTGATTCTTGTGGTCTTTGCAGGGAGAGGTAGAGAGACTGGACCTAAGTAGCAGAAAAGAATAAAATGTAAAGGAAAAATAACTAGACTGCCACACCTGGGGCAGCAGATTGTCCCAGAGCGGGTTGTTGGTGCATGGGTTCGGTAGAAATGGAGACAGTGAGATTGGATGCCAGGAAGGACTTGCTGATCATTAAATGGTAGAAAGGATGGGTGAGCTATAGATAGTCTGCATGAATTACTTCAATTATAACTCTGTGTTTTCTAGCAGCAGTGCCTTGCAAAAAAGGTTTGTACCAATATGTTGTTGAAGCAGTGTATCCCTATCATTATAATAATTAACAGTTTGTAGGTGATCTCTAACATTAAAATAATTAACAATGCGCTAGGCATTGTCATAGTAAACGTTTTCAACGATGATCTCTTTGTATCCAAATAAACTTTGTGGAGCAGGTAATATAGTTTCCATGGAAACACTAAGCAGGAACCTACATCTTAGAGATGCCAGTTGACTTTCCCAAGTTCACACCGTTTGAACACAATTCTCCTTGCCCTGAGTGAGAGCTTATGTCCTTTGAAATGTCAGGAGGGTCTGAATATGGACTTTTCTTCCACCGTGGCGAGAGGATGGATGGGATGACCCTGTCTGTTGTCCACCAAGCCTTTGTTCTCTAAAAACAATATGGTAGACATTAAATGCCAGTCTCTATACAATGAAAAAATGCTGGAATATTAGATGTTCATTTGCTTACCAGTAGAACCTGGGTGTAACACTGCTGTTGAAAATCAGGGTCCAAGGGAGCAAGTTCTTCTGATATTTTTGTACCCAATGATGACTCCTGCAGTCTTCTTCTGGGGAGGAGGGGGGGAGCTTCTTCTTCTGAAATCATGAGGGCTGTCCTGTCCCTTGTTGCACAAACACAAGTAGCCTCCCTTTCTCTTACTTCCCACCTTGGGAGCTGCCGGTCTTATTAAATCTATGTCTTCAGCCAGGCTGCTCTTCTGTCCCCAAGGTTCCTGCCCTGGTTCAGCCACATGTCCCTTCTCCCTGATCCTTTACTTCTGGGCTCGCTCCACTAGAATTCTTCTTCCACTCTTCTGCCAGATTAATCATTTTTTTTAAATTTTAATAAAGTATTTTAAGGCTTATATTCAATAAATACATATTCATTCTAGAAAAGCTGAAAGACACTCCACAAATTATCCCAGAGAAAAAACAAAATCAAACCGGGCATTGAGGTGCACACTCCTAATCCTAATACTTGGGGAGCTGAGACAGGGGGATTGTAGGTTCCTGGCCAGCTTCAGCAAATTAGCAAGGCTCCTTGCAACTTAGACTCTGTTTTAAAATTTAAAAAAAAAAAAAAACAAAAATAGGGCTGGGAGAGTAGTTCAGAGGTAGAATTCCCCTGGGCTCAACCCCCAGCACCACAAAAATACAAAAAAACAAAAATGGGAGTTGGTCTATTTCCTCCCAACTTTTATGACGTGAATGTCTTTACGATGGCTAGAATTAACTATCAACTGCCACTAGTGGAAGGGTCACAGGAGCTCAGAGAGACATAGCATTGGAAGAAGGAGCCAAATGGAGAAACTGAGTCATTCTTCCCCATCTCCTCCACCGGGAGGGAAGCAAGACCCAGGGCATTGTGGTTACACGTTGTCTTGTACATACAGCCAGAAAGTCACTAAAACCAAGTGGAAGAGCTACCAGCGGGGAAACTGTTATTTGTTTAAAATATTTTCTCCCAAGCCGGGCATGGTGGCGCACTCTTGTAATCCCAGCATTTGGGAGACTGAGACCGGAGGATCCGGGTTTTCGGCCCAGCCTCAGCTACCTAGTGAGGCACTCTGCAGCTTAGTGAGACCCTGCTTCAAAATAAAGAATAAAAAATAGGGCTGGGGGTGTAGCTCAGAGGTAGAATGCCCCTGAGTTCAATCCCCATTACCGCAAAAAATAAATAAATAAATAAATTAATTAATTTTAAAAAATATATATATTTCTCCCATCCAGGTAGGAAGATTTATACTTCCCACAGATACAAGTTTTGGCCACATGATTTTCTCTGGGCAACCAAACGTAACTGGAAGTGATGTGTACCAACCCTGGTGGACGTTTTTAAGATAATTCTGTGTTTTTGTTTCTCCCATGAGTCAGGTTTGTATTGGGACTGCTCCTTAATAAAGATGGTGGCACACAGCTGTCCCGCACTTCAAGTTCGAGATGAGTGTAGTCGTTCTCCCCTTTCTCTATGATTTTGCTTTCCGTGGTTTCAGTTGACCATGATCCACTATGATCTGAAAATATGAACCAGAAAATTCTAGAAGTAAACAATTCTTAATTTTAAGCAATTTTTTGTTATAGTAAATTATTATCATGTTTTATTTTATTATTAGTTGTTGCTGTTAATCTCTTAGTGTGATTAATTTATAAAATAAACTTCTTCATATGTATGTATAGGGAAAAAAAACCCAAAAACAGTACATGTAGGATTCAGTACTCTCTGGTTGCAGGCTTCCACAGGGAGTCACAAAATGTATTGCCCTGGAATGAGCAGGTGCAGTTGTATGGTTCCAAGCTAGAAATAAACTGTTGTTGCTTCCATCCGTCAGGGTTTGGGGGTCATCAGTTGTTGCAGCCTTATCCTGTGCGGTCTGATACGCCTCCATTATGACTGGGGCAGTCAGGAAAGGCAGATACCTTGAAAGGAAATGAAGGCTAAGGGCCAAGAACATCATAATGAAACATATCATGCATCTCCAGGGTATTTGGTGGTTGCGAGGGCGCAGCAAGCTCTGCTTGCTGAGAGACAGCCTGTTCTTGTTAAAGTGGCCATTAGCTCAAGGAGAAACCAAGAAGACTGGATATACTAGGGCAATGGAAGTCATCTGTTGTTGTGGTGGTGGTCCTGCAGATTGAACCCAGGAACACTCTGCCTCTGAGGTATGCTCCCAGTCAATTTTTAAAATTTATTTGTTTTGAAACAGGGCCTCACTAGGTTACTGAGAGTCTCTTTAAGTTACTGCAGCTGGTCTTGAACCTGCAATCCCCAGTACTGGGATTATAGGCGTGTGCCACTACGCCCGACCATGAGCCCTCATTTATCTGGTGCTTCTTGGGTGCCAGTCAGCCTTCTGAGTGAGATTACGGGATCTTCCCCCAGGTTCTAGAAGCAGGTGCCCATTATTAGCAACATTTTACAGCTCGGGAAATTGAGGCTTTGGGAAGTAACTTACATCCTCCCGCAGTCCATAGGCAGTTGAGTAGTAATTCACGATCTGGTGTCTTTGATTCTTCCTGCTCACTCATGAGGGGTGGATTTCTGGCCAGGATCTCCTTGGGGCTGTTGATAAAAGGGTAGCGCCTGGCCAGGACTGTGTGGGAAGGAAGGCGATGGTGGACCAGAGTCTCCAGAGCTAATTGCAGGCTTAGAAAGCCCCGGGTTTCCACCATTCGCTCCAAGGGAGACCTCTCAAAGCAAGGATTGGAGGCTTTGTCGTGGTCACAAAGCCAATGGTCTGAAATCAGAGGCGAACCAGGCGAGGATATGCAGAGAGGCAAATTATAGCCACTCAGATTCCCAGGATTTTTTTCTGGTTGCAAAAATAAAGTGCATAGTATTAATTAGAGTTGGTAGGAGTACAGGCAGAAAGAATCAACTGGAGCCGGGCGTGGTGGCGCACGCTTGTAATCCCAGCATTTGGGAGGCTGAGACCGGAGGATCCGGGTTCGCGACCAGCCTCAGCTACCTAGTGAGGCACTCCACAACTTGGTGAGACCCTGTTTCAAAATAAAGAATAAAAAATAGGGCTGGGGGTATAGCTCAGAGGTAGAATGCCCCTGGGTTCCATCCTCAGTACCGCAAAAAAAAAAAAAAAAAAAAAAAAAAAAAAAAAAA
>PVLC010014236.1:0-39772 GCA_004027655.1 Graphiurus murinus
ATAGATAACTTCCATCCCTTCATTTTGTATAAAGCAGCAAATTTGGTATCAGAGGGGCCCCACTATCTTAAATGTTCTGATTAGCTTTGCTGAATTTGCAGTGGCAACAGTAATACCCAATTATTAAAAACAAAAAAAGCCAAAAATAGTACCTATCAAATGTTAACATGTTTTCATGTTTTTTTATATCCACGGTATTTATATTTTTTTCTTACCAGTATAATCTATATTTCAGTTAATAATTTAGTGCTAATCAGCTCCTTATCTTCAGAAAAGGAGATTCTGTTTTGAATCACAAGGCAACTGACCTTGAAGGTAGGTTTAATACATGCAAATTTCTTTTATCACCTCTAAGCTTTTACTCAGAGTATGTTCTTGGTTACACTCAGGTCTCGTCTCGGCTGTGCAATTTTCATTTTGCCTATTTCCGCTGATTTAATTGTGATGCAGTTGTCATTCTTACTTAGTTGTGAAATTTACATTTCTTAGTTTGAGGTAATAATTTGATGGCATAATGAGCAAATAAAATAAATATAGTTGAAGTAAATCATAAATACCATAAGGAATAGGAGCATCTTTCTAAACAAAATCAGTTATTTCACAAGATGCTTGTCCAATTTTAATTTTACAATCAAATGCCATTTCTAGCAGAGATATGAATGTTTGCATTGACCTGAAAAGAAAAAAAAAAAGATATGGATTAGATGTAAAACTAAAATAAGGATTTAAAGTCAGTTCCTTGGACTTGAGAAATGATCTATGGAATATATTATAAAAAAACTATATTAGCAAAGCTATTAAAGTTCAATTTAAATTTAAGAAATCTTCAGCAATTCTAGGACAGGAATATGTTTCCAAAAGAAAAATAAAGTAGCCTTTTTAAATGTTAAAAATGACTATAGTTAAATGTACTAATAGATTTGTGTAATACTGATAGTCATTGCTTCTTAGAGCTGTTAGATCTAAGAACAAAGAAAAGGAGAATTTATTTTTATTTATTAAAACATTGTGTATAAATATCATGGCCTTTAGGAAAAGAAAGTTTTACTAGTCTTTTTGAAAATAGAGACATCATTACAAGTTTTTTTTTTGTTTTTTGTTTTTTGTTTTTTGTGGTACTGGGGATCAAACCCAGGGACATTCTACCTCTGAGCTTTACCTCCAGCCCTTCCTTAGTTCCTTCCTTCGTTCCTTTGTTCCCTTCCTTCCTTCATTTCTTCCTTTCCTTTTTATTGGTACATTGTAGTCTTATATCATAATGTAGTTTATAGTGGTAGTGACATACAAGCACACAGCACTTGATGAGTTTCCCTCCCCATTCCCTTTCCCCATGGTATTGAAATTGGCATTACTAGTGTCACATATGTACATGATGTCAGCAGAAGTGTTTCCGCACTCACTCTTCCCAAAATCACCTCCATTGCTTCCCTGGGATTTCCCCTCCATTATCTAAAGTCCCTCTTATATCCCAGTTACTCCCTTGCTTCCATATATGAGAGAAAACATGACCCTTCACAATCTGTGACTGGCTAAGGGTCTCACTAAATTGCTGAGGCTGGTCTTGAACCTGCCATCTTCTTGTCCTGGCCTCCCAAGTACTAAGAGTACAGGTATGCACCATCATCCCTGGCTTGATTACAAGCAATTTTAAACTTCTTTGTATGTCAACGACAGCAGCCTATTTTGAAGAATAATGTTCCTATTTTTGTTTAAGTGTGGGTGTATGTGTTTACTGGGCATTGGGCCCAGGACCATTCTACCTCTAAGCTATACCCCAGCCCTATTTTATTTTTCATTTTGAAACAGGGTCTTACTAAGTTACTGAGGGTCTCAAGTTGCTTGAATCTGTGATCCTCCTGTCTTAGCCTCTTAAGTACTAGTTTATTGTTTTTATGTCCTTGCTTTCTCATATTAAAATTAGGAAGAAGAAAAGATTAAATTTTTTTTCCAAAGAGGAATAAGAAATAAATTAGTGGGAAAAAGGAGACACAATGATTTTTTAAAATTGAGAATTGATTTTTGAGAAATAAAAAATTGCTTTGCTTCGGGTTAATGAGCCATTTGGTTGGATAGAGTTCTCTACTTAATGGAGTTCTGTTTACAATGAAAAAATACACTGGTTTTATTTGGTTGTTATTGTTCTTCATCTAGCTTTTAGTGATCATATTTATATAATCTTCATACTTGAAAAGTGGGATATGGAAAAGACAAAAAGTACAAGTGTGCTTTGGGGATTAATTTGTACTTTGGGTAGTATAAGATGATCTCAAAGGAATAAACTTAATGAACAAATTTTATTAACTATAATTTAAAATAAATGTTTTTTAAATTGGTATTACCATCCCAAACAGTTTTCATGAAAATTCTCTTATGAAAATAACCTCGATTTTTTATTAGCATGTTTTCAATTTTAAGTCATGCTATGAATGAATGATTAAATCAAATATAAAGTATAGAACAATTTAACAAGCTTAATAGTCTTACAGATAAGATAGAAATGTTTCTGCTATTACCTTAACAGTCACTAGTGAATTGAGTTGTCTTTTTAAACGCTATGCTATTTTCATCTCTCGTTATATTGCTTTAAAGAAATTTAAATAATATATTTCACATGCCAGTTTATAGAACCATTGCTTTGAGAAAAACGCTTTTCAGGATCATTAGTTGTGCTCCTTAAAATTGACCTTTTCCCTACAAATAATGTCATTCTTTCTGAAGTATTTGACTTGATTAGGGTTAAGACAGTACATCTTACTTACAAAACATGAAATGACACTAAACAATATTTTTCGCAGCTTTGAGAACAGATGCAACAGTATCTGTTTTCTTCCATTCACTGGGATATTTTCCTCGAAGATGCAACAGATTCAGACCTAATACAGCAAACTATCTGGCCCCTTCTGTTAAGAGATTTTCAGTCAATCATAGTTTAACAGTTACATTTTTGGATATAAAATAAGTTTACATATTTCTATTTTAGAAAACGCATGCTACTTATTCTGAATCATTATTTATTAGAATGTTAATATGATGTTTTTTCCATTAAACTTTTAGAAATAAAGTATTCATCAATTTATGTTGAATGTAAGGTTTACTGTCATTAGTCTCATCTACTTAAGAGTAATTGTTTCTAACCTCACTTAAGCAGAAAATTAATATTTTCTTTTAGTTAAGTGCTGAATCTAAGTTAGCCTTAATGAATTCTGTCTCTCAGAAATTACTTGATGAAGCAATAATGAAAGGCTGCCTCACTGATGCCCGTCTGTCCCATTCCTAAAAAGGACTGAATTTTAATATGAAAACATATAAACAAACACTATTATCTGTTTATGTATCTAGGGCTTATACAATTTAACTTTATAATTTTATTTTGATGAATTGTGCTATGGATATATTTTCTGAATTATGGCAACTGCACAGTCACCATTGAATGGAAAACACAAGGAACACCGGAAGTTGATACGTGCTTTGACTCGGACGCATAACTAAAAATCCCAATCATGACTAAATTTGTTTCTTTGTGACATATTTTTCTTTTCCCCTAGATTTTTTTTCTTTTCTTCTTTATTGTCTTTCATCTTCACTTCCTTCTCTTTGCACAAATAAAAATATTCTGGATATAGACTAATTGGTTTAGAAGTAGAGAATAAAGATAGTTCATAAAGAGAATTATAAGTTAATTTATAAATACAAGTTATTTCAAGTTAAAATCAATACAAGGAAAACTTTAATTTTGACAATAATTCCTAGGATTATCTTAACTTTTCAGTCTCCTTTGTTGAACATACTAATAGTTTTCTAGGGTAGATATGAGGTATCAAGTTTGTATCCCCATCAAGAGTCACATGTATTTGTTACCTGGCACATATGTTATTGCCATTTCTTCTTGTTATTTCATTTCATAAATTATTTAAATATTGTACAACTTAAGAAAAATGATGGTAGGATAATTTTATTTTTCCCCCCTTAGAAGAACCAAGGGAAATGCTTTGGAAGTGAATCAAAGTAAGTTGACTAAAATATACAAAATATATCAAGAAAGCTATAAAATTAAACAAAGCTTTTGTATGCAGGCTGCTTTAAAGAGCTTTGAATTTTTTCTTCCTTAAAAAATGCTAGAAATCAAAAGCAGTGCATGAGATTTATATAAAAAAATAAAAACTCAAACAATAGGTTCTTACTCAGGAAAAAAAAATCTTGAGTCTACAACAAAATAATAGCATTTCTATCTACTTAAGCCAAATAATTAAGTATAGATGTACCATTTTTGATTCTTAATTTTAATTATTTGCTTAAGTGGTTCAGTAAATTTAAGAAAAGTGGGCTTTTATTGTACTTTTTAATTCCTGAGAAAAAAGCTGAAGAGAATTCTTCCTTTGCTGGACCAAGGCTGACTAAATTCTGTGGGTGTTTTGACAGCTGAATAGCATTAGGAAGAAAAACTGCCCACTTGAGATATGCCTGCCATTTTGGATCTTCTATAGCTTTTGGAATCTCTCAGGTTCTTACTCCATGAAATGAGAAAAATGAATTATAATAAAATGGTTGGTAAAGAAGTTTTCTCTTGAAAGCAAGCTCTGCAAAGATGATGCTGGAGTCCCTTCCACCTTAGAGCAGGATGCCCTGGTCTGCTATCATACCTGCCATTGCAAAAGGATGGGGTAGAACAATAAAGCAACGACAACATTATTCTCCCGAGCTACATCTACACTGTTTTTAGTGTTTGCAGTCTTAGAAGTGAAAGTTTCTCTAAATTTTCTTTTCTTTTTTCCTTCTATTGATATCCTTCAGTGTTGCTTGGTTACTGGATGGATGAGAAAGATTGTGGCTTGTGCACAATTCATTCTCCACAGGAAACAGCTTTGTTTCTTCACCACAAATGAGAACCACTTTACACAAATGAAAATGAAAAGATTCCTTGCTGTCACTTCTCTAAAAACTGAATAACTACAACTTGCCCTAGAGAAAACCAGTGCCTAAAATATGTTTAAACTATTATAATTATTAATAATAAAATTAAAATATTATATTATTAATACAGCATAGGAAAACCAGTCCCTATAACTTCTTCAAAATATTATTATATTATTAATACAATTAAAAGTATACAGAATATGAGGGCAAGATGACTTCACTTCCTTGTATTTGGTGAATTTGGCTGCTAATATGACTACTATTTTCTTCATAAGGTATTGTGTTTACTGAGAGAATAGTATTTCTGGATGAAAAATGTAATAGTATCTAAGACAGAGTATTCACAAGGTGTATGGTATTAAGAATTAATTTAAAAAGATAATTATGTTGTATTCTTTAATAATTGGGGAAAGTAAAATTCTTAATTTATAATGTAAATGGGACTATAATTCTTTCTTGGAATATAAAATCAATAAACATGTTCAGAAGTAAATATACTCACTGAATACTATGAATATTCGCTATTTATATATATCATCTAAACATTCTCCAAATTCTAAATGATCCTTGCGCGCGCGCACACGCGCACGCGCTTTCTTTATCTCTCTCTCTCTCTCCTCTCTCTCTCTCTATATATATATATAATTTTACTTCAGTTTAATGACTAGTATGTAATGAACATGACAAGTAAAAAATGTATTTGTGTAACAATTATTAACAATTATTAACTGAATATCTATTATACTAGCAACTGTTAGATTGCTTCTGTCCATGGAAAGTTTACAAACATGGAGGGAACAAAGACCTATAAATGGATAAAAAGAATATTTTAAACCAGCTAGAACACTCCTGGGTGTTAAGTCCTCAGTTCCACCTAAAAAGTTTCTGCCAAGAAACTTACTGGAATATACCATGAATCTCTGCCATTCCAAATTAAGAACAATTTTATTCTAAAATGAACTAGTATTATTGTGTGTGTAAGAAAGCCTGAAACTGTTAAGTGCTCATATTATGTATTAAGTATTAACCTAGAGCCTTGATTTACCAAATTCATACAGTAAATTCCATCTCATGTGACATGGTATGTGGTCCCAAACCCCTTAAATGGGCTTCTGCTCATCATAATTGTAGCTTAAAACCCAAGAGATTCTCTTTTCTATGTTTAATCCTTCACTTAATGACAGCATTTATTGTCTACAGGAAATCAATTTAGGAAATCATATTAGTCCACTAAGCACTTCAGATAAGGCAATCCCATGAAACATTCCAAGATTATCACAAGGAATTACTCTCAGATGCCATAAAAGAAGAAATAAGCAGAATATGGCCTGCAGGGGAAGGTTACAGTTTTACAGCCCCTCCCACTGCACCACCTAGGTCACTCAGTTATAGTTAGCTCTGGATTATCACGCACAGATTGAAAGCAAAACACTCTGGGCTCCTCTGGGCTTGTGGTGCCATTTCTATGTGCGTCTCAGTCGATGATGAGGGTATCAGAACCGATGCTGGACATGGACATGGGAAACTACAGCGAGGTTTTGGACCCCACTTACACAAGTTTGGAGTATGAAACTATGCAGATCCTCTATAACTCAAATGGTGAGTTCTCTTCTGCTCCTAGGTATATTAAAAAGCAAGCACAGTGGGAGAAGTCCAATTGAGCTTCCCGAGGTGGTGTTTCAGTGTTTTATTGCCAGAGAAGTCAAGGTTTGCTGTGTGAGGCCACAAATCTGAGCTTTTGCATTTCATTATGAAATTTAAATTAATGATGCTATGGCTACTTTATGTTAGAGGTAGAAGAGACAAGTTTTGTGTAATAAAGTAACCTTGGAATCCTGTCATGGGCCAGTTTGAGAGGCAAAAGAATAGTTTCAGCAGTTATTTTATTTGCTATAAATCATAGTAATAAATAATATCGGCAGATTGGCTGTGAGAGTATTATTTTTCTCTGCAATATTTAAAGTGGTGACTTAGGGAGCGAAGTTGCTCTAGGACACTGGGGAGTTTCACTGTTTGTCCCTCCTTTCCTTATTCCTGTTCTCAATTGTGGCTGATGAGAAACTGCATTTAATTTTATGTCAAATTTTTGCATTGGACACAAATATGAAAAGAAATAAAGGTTTATATTATAACTTCACTTGACAGGCTAATGTTTAGCCACACAGAGACTCTGGTATTTATCTACTGTAACATTTTAACTTTAAATAAGGCATGAATTGGTTGTATATAAGGCAGTTTACTCTTTGAATTTAGATTTTTTTCCAAGTAAATGTCTTATCCAAGACAGACTGAGATTGCTTGGATGTCTAACATATCATAATTATGTATACTTTGGAAAAGTATGTGTGTGTGTGTGTGTGTGTGTGTGTGTGTGTGTGTGTTTAGTTTAGGATTGAGAAAGCATCTTATAATAAGACTATCTTAGTACAACTTGCATGACGGGTTGGTATCTTGGTTATAATTCAGTAAGTAATAGTTTATTAGTGGGGGAGATTTTTAACAATTGTCATGAGTTCAAAAATTTTAAATTTAAAATTGAAGAGTTAAAATGAACTTAAACTGCAACTCTTAGGAAGTCAATCTTTTGGTTATACATATTTAATAGAGTATTCATCTCAGTAAAGTCATGGCTATAAAAAAAAGATTCTAGATTCTTAAAATGGTCATCACAGATTTACCACAAATATTTACCAATATATGGTAAAACAACTAACTTGTATGGCTATATTCCAATTGTTAACTAACTTATTTGATTATGTCTCAATTATTACATAAATATTATTAAACTGAAAGCAAGAGTTGAATATATTTTCAATATTTCCATATAATCTCCCAGAATAGTCAATTTTAAAAACTTCTAAATTCCACATTGCTAGTACCTATTTTGTTACTATCACCAAGAGAAAAAATTCTTAGCATTTAACTTTTATAATGTCACATGATTAATCCTAACTATATTCTCATTTAAGTTTCTCCAATTCTATGAAATTATATATGACTCTATTTTCTCAAAAGTATGAGTTAAGTAGAATATATGTAATGAACTGGAAAACAAAGCAGTAAAAAGACAGATACCTTGTCTGACATCATGAAGTTTATGTTCTATTTATAAAGATGGGTAATAAATGTGTGAACCAATACATAGTATAATCTTAGGTAAGGACATCATTATTAAAACCATAATAATATTCAAGGCTCCAGGTTCTACTTGGAGGGCATATAGCAGTGACTCTTTTAGATTTGTTTTCAGAGAAGGTTTTCTACAAAATGTGACATTTGAACAGAAACCTAATAGCTAGTTCAAAAAAAGGTTTGGAGAAGAACTTTTAGGCAAGTGCCAGAGTTCCAAGATAAGAACTTAGATTCAAATTAAAAAGAAAAAAAAGGCAATATTAATGGAGAATAGGGAACAGGATGAAAAGTGGCACCGGAAGCTGGGATCAGAGAGGTGGGGCTGGCAAGGACTTTGCAGGTCTGGTGAAGCGTATAGGCTTTATCCTATCTCTCGTGACAAATCATGGCCAGGTTGGATGCAGAAGAGTGACAAGATATGAATTTCTTATACCAAGGTCATATTGGTGGTTTGGCAATCATAAATAGTAGAGGAGCAAGTTTGAAACTGGGGGAATTAGATAGGAAGCTGTTGCAGTCAACTGGATAAGAGTGATTGTGCGAAAGGGGGAAAGGTGGATTAAATATAGATTTTCTTGTATGTCCTTGTGTTGGGGATTGAACCTAGGAGCATTGTACCTCTGACCTGTTCCTCTATACTCCTCCCTCTACCTTTTTTTTTTTTGAAACAGGTTCTCACTAGATTGCTGAGGGTCTCACTAAGTTGCTGAGACTTGTCTCATACCTGTGATCTTCCTGACTCAGTCTCCCTAGTACTGGGATTATGGTTGTATGCCACCACACCTGGCTTAAATATGTAGTTTAAATGTGGATATGTGTTTTAAACTGGGTTGAATAGGCAGGAGGACAAAGAGCATTCAAGGAAGACTCCCAAGTTATTGGTGCTAGGGACTAGATAGAACCATTGGCTGATATTAGGGAGACTGAAGAAAGAACAAGTTCTAGAGGGAAAAAAAATCAAAATATTGTTCATAATACATTGGTTTATGATTCTGTGTGTGTGTGTGTGTGTGTGTGTGGTACTGGGGATTGAACCTAGGGGCATTCTACCTTTGAGCCACATCCCAGCCCTTTTTATTTTATATTTTATTTTAAAACAAAGTCTCTCTAAGTTACTGTGCTACTGGCCTTGAACCTGCCATCCTTCTGTCTCAGCCTTCCAAGAACTGGAATTACAGGCATATATCACTACACCTTGATTTAACTTAAAATTCTCATTAGACTTGGAAATAGGTATTCAAGCATTTCAGCCTGTGGGAGACATCAGAATAGAAATAAAATTAGAATATTTTTCCATTATAGAGGTAATATTTAATGTCAGGAGACTGTATGGGTTTCCCTTGGGAATGAATGTAGTTGGGGGACTGAGCCTTAGAGCCCTATTTTGTCCTCAAATTTAATGATCAGAAATATGTGATAGCAGCTGGGAATGGAAGTAGCTAGTGGCTAAAGGGAAAACATTAGAGTGAGAATTCCGAATAGGGCCTATTAATAGTTGATTTAATCAGGAGATACTCCGTAATGACTCTAACTTTAGTCTTCACTTTTTGTTTTGTTTTGTTTTTTAACAGATAGTTCTGCCCCAGAGACAACAAGTATGAATACCACAGACAATGGAGTCAACTGTCTATGTGCAATATGTGGGGACCGAGCAACGGGAAAGCACTATGGGGCGTCAAGCTGTGATGGGTGCAAGGGCTTCTTTAGACGCAGCATACGCAAGAGTCATGTTTATTCCTGCAGGTACTTGGGTGCTCCTTTTTGAAAGTCGTCCTCACGGGTGCTTGATAATGGCATCGGTCACTCAGTATTCTCACTGATATCAATTCAAACAACTGACCAACACAACATAGAGGAAGGAAGATTTATTTGCTCACAGTCTTGTAGATTTCAAGACTTCATTCCATGTGAGGCCAGGTTCATCGAAGGAGCTCAGGGCATGGTGGTCCGAGGAAGAGAGAGGGAGAGAGCAAGTGCTCTGCTCTTGGATCATGGAGGCCAGATGCAAGAGAAAAAGCAAGAGGATTTGAAAACACAAGCACAGTCCCTTTAGCCATACCCCCACCTCCTCCAGCCTGCCTAGTTACCACCTAGTAAATCCATTGCAGTGGATTTTCCACTGATGATATGACAACACTCATGATTTAATTATACCAACTTTGAACATTAATACATGAGATCTTCAAGGGACATTCCGCATCTAATCATAACAGGCATGCAAGAAGCAAGGGAAGAAACGTTAGAGCTTTCATATATTTGTCATTCTAAGAACAAAATCTCTAAGCAGCAATAAAAGCAAGAATGTGTGGGTATGTTTGAAGGATGCATTCGTACAGGTGGTTTTGCTTATGAAGCATGTCAGACTTATAAAAGATATATTTAAAAAATCCACATACCTACCATCCAGTTTAGACAAATATTGTTGAATCCTCCAGTAGACACCTCCCCTGCCACTTTCTCTTGCTCTCTAGTGTCTTGAAGGCAGCTACCATCTGGAATTTGTTGTTGATCTTTCCCCTGTGTCTCTTTATTGTTTTACCACATGATCATACACTACTAAACAGCTTAAAATCTACATATAAATAGTTTCTCAAGGTGTATATTTTTCCATATGTTGATTTTCTTTTCAGTGTCACTACATCCTGGGTCTTTTAAAGAAAAATTATAGAGGTGTAGATGATTTCGGAGCTTGTTTATTTCAAAGAATGAAATTTAATTTTTAGTGCTAAAATTAAAAGACATTTCTCATACTGTATTTCTCAGACAGCATTTTTGCCATTGAATTTAAATGTGTTGTGTCAAGCTTATGTAATAAACTTGTCACACTTCTAGTATTTTTTTTTTCAATATTATCTAGTCAACATATAGCACAGTTTAGGTTTAGATATTGCACCCTAATTGACTGTCATGATAGTTCTTGAATGCACATTATATCTAGGTTGATTTTTGGTGATTGGAAAATATGATTGATTTTAACAGAGAAAATCTATATTTGCTCTACAAAAGGGATGTTAGTGTTGTTAAATTGATTTGGAGCAAGTTGGATGGACATTTGGGAAGAAGTTAGCTCCTTTACAATGAGGTGCTATTTGACTTCTCAGGGCATAGTAAAAGTTAACTCATAACTCCCCAAATATCTACCTATGTTTCTTTAGTAATTTTTCCAGGATAATTTGATATAGATTAAAATTAATATAAATCATCTACTTTAAAAACTTGATAAACAACAAGAAAAGTATTTAGACGGGTTTTATTTATATATGTCTAGAGGTTAAAAAAAATAGATCAGTTTCCTTCATTATAAGCATTTTCTCTCTGACTACCTTAATTATTGAGTGCCCTTAAGAAAGTAACAATTAAAACGAAAATAAGATGTAAACAGCATTTTTTGGAGTCATGTTCTGTTAAAAATGAATACCCCTATATGGAAAATGACAATTCAGACAAACAAATCCAACAACAACTTTTAAAAAGCTGAGAGAACCAGCAAAAGCTTTTGGGATTTCTGCCTTTTCTGTATGGGATGATTAGGAAGTACTGCTCTTGAAGCAGCTTTTTGGAAATTTAAAAAATATCCTGTGAGTCTTGCTAAATTGCTGAGGCTGATCTCAAATCTTCGATTCTCCTGTCTCAGCCTTGATACTATTTATAGTGGCTATTTCTAAAATTTGTATATGAATGCTGTAAGATTGTATTTTTCCTTGAGTGGAAAGGATAGGTAGTATTCATCTGCTTAATCTCTATACCAGGATCTTGTACACAAAAGGTGCTTAATAATGTTCATTCAATCTTTATTACTAATTTAGTGCTAATTAGATATGTTTTCCTTGTTGTGATTTTTAGTCTCTGATCCTTCCTCCTTAGTCTCCCCAGCCTGCATTCAAAATTAACAATGTAGCTGGGTGTGGTGGCACACACCTGTAATTCCAGTTGTTGGGAGGCAGAGGCAGGAGGATAGCAGGTTCAAGGCCAGCCTTGATGACTTAGTGAGCCCCTCACCAACTTAATGAGGTTCTATGTCAAAATAAAAATAAAAAGGGCTGAATGTGTAGCTTGGAGGTAGAATGACCCTGAGTTTAATCTCTAGTACCAGACACAAAAAATGAACAGTATGTTTTTCTTCACTCTGTAAGCATGTTTTTCTTCTAGCTCAACTGATTTGAAGTAGGCTTAGCTTCTCCTTCAATTTTAAGTGGCCACCTATATATTTTAAAGAAAATTTTTATAGTTTGCAAAACATATTGCTTTATTCTCATCATTTAATAATCAACTGCAAATAATTGGGATATGTCAGTATAATACTGATAAGAATTTTAGAGAAATGTTATTGTATGATTAATATGTGTCTCAAACTCTAAAGTACAATCATACAACAACCTTTTAAGGACAATCTTTTTCCTGTTTTACAATTGTAAACTGGTGTTATTTAACATCCGCAAGTTCTACCAAGAGTGAATGGTGAGCTTGGGAGTCAGGCTTGGATCTAATTTTAGAGACTATATTCTATTTTTTTAAATATATAATTCAGTTTCTTAGCATATTGTGATTTGTGTGACCATGGCTACAACTGATTTAGAACATTTTAATTACCCTGTAAGGAAACTGTTAGCAGTCACTTCCCAATTTTCTAACTCCCTCTCCAACAATGTAAGGCAATTGCCAATCTACTTAGATCAGTAATGCCTCTCTGGACATTTCATGTATATGAAATCATACAAACATGGGGCCTTTTGTGTCTGACTCTGCTTAGATTAGGAGTTTTTTCAACCCCTTCCCTTCTGCTGTAGCATTTATTAGAATTTATTTCTATTTATTGACAAATAGCAGTATTTTGCTGCATGGGCATACCACATTTGCTCATCACTCCCCTGTTGGCTCGTATGAATAATGCTCCCATGGACATATGTTATTGTTTCTTTTGAGTGTATAACTAGCATGTCATATGACAGACCTGTTTAACTTTTTGAGAAACTGCTGAACTGTCTTCCAAATCAGCAATATCAGTTAATATTCTAATTTAATACTGTTTTCAATGTCCTTTTGATATGTAATTTGGCTTTTTAATTTATTTTTTATTTGATAGTGGTAGGAACTGAAACTAGGGTCTCACATATGCTAGGCAGGAATTCTACTCCTGAGCTACATCTACAGCCTTGTCACTTGGCATGTAGAGTAGATTCTGTTGGACTTGAAGTTATTTAAAATTAATAGAAGAATGTTTAAAAAGACAAAAAGCAGAAAAATGCTGGTGAATGAAGTTCAGTTATTGTCTTCATCACACTGAAATCATTTAGCAATGAGAAACTAGAATTTATATGCAGAAGATTTTTAAAACTATGTTTGACTTCCATGACTCATGATAGAATTGATTATGTATGATGACAAAAAGTGGGATGGTCATTCAGTTTTATTTTGTAATAAAGACTGTGTAAGAGGTGAGACTTATATTTCCATATATATGCTGACCATGAGACTGGAAATGCCTTAGGTAATTGTTCTTCACATTCTTTCTGTTGAGCCAAATTTGACTATACTTACTTACAGTTCATCTGGTTATTTGCTTTTTTGATAAATGATAGTTTTCTGTAAGCTAACCTTTCTTTTTTTGATGTTATAGGTTCAGTCGCCAGTGTGTTGTTGACAAGGATAAAAGGAATCAGTGCAGATACTGTCGATTAAGAAAATGTTTTAGAGCAGGAATGAAAAAGGAAGGTAATAGTAACAACATTATTGACAAAAAAACATTATTGAGGAATATATTAAGCATATAAAACATTCTCTTTAATAACAATGCCCTTCTTACATGGGTTAGGATATCCAGGTAGTTAGTGGCAGAGACCGTTTTCATCTGGTAACTGTCTAATTGCTGACACCATTCTCTTCACCTCTACACTACCACTGGCAGCAACATTATTGTCTAAATAGCATTCCAATAGCATTCTGTTCAAATGATATATGGCAAAATCTATGAATAGATTGAAATTATAAATGTGTTTTAAACATATTTTTATTTTTAATAACAATTGAATATTTTTATTCATTCCATGAACATTAACTAAACATCTACTTTTCATACATTGATCCATCTAACAATTAGTTATTGAATGCTACTACTTCTCAAATACTATTCTAGGTGCTAATCTTTCAGCACTGAACAGAGTAGACCAAATTATCCTCCCTCTCGGGAGTTTATATTCTATCAAGGTACAGAGACAATAGATTAGATATGCTCTTTTAGTGGATACTAATTTCATTTTGAACATATTAAATAATCTGATTATATTCTTGTACATTCTGAATATGATTAATTTAGACACAAATATGTTGAACAAACTCTAAACGTTGATCAAGAATAGCAGCTACAAGAGTTTATGCCTATCAGTTCTGCTGTATGCCTGTGCCTATCTCATGTGCAATGAGATATTGTTCACGGTATATTGCAAACTTAAGAAATCAAATTAAATCAATCTGTGATAGAAGCTTAAAATATATCATATCTTGAACATAGCTAGCTTTTGTCTAACTCAATATTTTAAATTACAAAAACATTCATTAATTTTACTCAGGCTTCTAATCCTCAAAGAAGATGACAAAAAATATAAAGTTCCTCAAATTAAGGAGAAAATATTTTCCTATTTCAAAAATGACATTGCTAATGTTCTAAAGATCTATTGAATAGTTTATGGGATTAATCACATATTTTTTAATTGTCTTCGTCTATTTATGCTTGAACCCCAATCTTTTTTTTTTTTTTTTTTTTGCGGTACTAGGGATTGAACTCAGGGGCATTCTACCTCCGAGCTATACCCCCAGCCCTATTTTTTATTCTTTATTTTGAAACCGGGTCTCACTAAGTTGTGGAGTGCCTCACTAGGTAGCTGAGGCTGGCCTCGAACCTGGATCCTCCGGTCTCAGCCTCCCGAATGCTGGGATTACAAGCGTGCGCCACCACGCCCAGCTTGAACCCCAATCTTAACCCCTACAAAATTGTAAACAATCACAACCCAATTTTTCTTTTATGGGTTTTACAATTTTAAAGTAAAATTATTTTGAAAATACTAGAATAATATCTTCTATATTCATGAAATGATGCTTTAATTTTTAAAAATACATTGGAAGTAACTTTGGAGTTTCAAAGTTGATATATTTATCTTCTATAGAGTAATAGCATAGTATCAAGATTAATTAAATAGCATATGTAAACATGGATTTATGTAGAAAATAAGAGCAGTGAAAATATTATAAATGGTCACTATTGTCTTTTAGGTTTTCATAAAGCTGCATCATATAAGAAATTTATAACGCATAAGGGCATCTATTTTTATCTAATTGCATATGCTTTTCCAAATGAGACAGCTTAGTTTGAAAATCAATAACAATTTCTGTTAATGAAAAAAGAGTAAGCTACCAGTAAGTATTATTTGAAAATAAAATATTAATAATTCACTTCAATTTAAAGACTATTCACTCTTCCTTAAAGGCAAAATATCTAATATTTTCTCTTCTAATTTAATCGAGTTGATAGTTAATAGTAAGTTTCAGGTATCTATTATAAGACTTCTCTAATAGAAGAGTAATTGAAGACAAATAATGATAGTTTAATGCCTTATCTTTCCAGCAGAGAAGATTAGAGTATAGTTTTATTAACTGTGAGAAAATAGAAAACCATCTTACTACAAATACAGCATGGAATAACTGTTTGACCTTACGCTTTCTAATATGCATGCCATCATGAAGTCAAACAACCTCTCTTATGAGTTGTGATGGCAAGCCCGGCTGTCCTCACTTTTTAAAGTAGTACGGAATGAAAAGATCTTCAGTCTCACTTTCCACCACCAATGTTTTTTAGAAAGAACATTTCTTACTTTTTGTATACTTTTAAAATGGCGTTGTATGTCCTGACATAGGTTAGCGATTCTGACCAGTGAATTCTATGATTTTTCTCTCTTAGCTGTGCAAAATGAACGTGATAGAATAAGCACCAGAAGAAGTACATTTGACGGCAGCAACATCCCCTCCATTAACACACTGTCACAAGCGGAAATCCGGTCTCGCCAGGTACCCGCTGCACACCAGCATCCAGCTTTTAAAAATAGAATCAAATATCTATTTAGGCAGAATGCTAAAACAATTTAAGTTCATTCAAATGTGCTCATTACAAATGTAAATTACATTTGCACAAGTTCAAGAGTTTTACTTTGAAAATATTCATGGGAATTCCGGCTTAATTTTTACTTTTCTTAAAATGCTATTTTTATATGGAATATAAAATGAATTTCAGTCTAAGATTGTTTGAAAAAAGTTTGTTTATATAATATTGATTAATTCATTAAGTATTTTATTGTATATCACAATGTTCTAGAGAGGAGTATTTTATTGGTTTAATCTGCAAAATCAGCTGGTATAACTTTTGGGAAGCTTGGTTGAAACTTGTCATCTGAATTTCTTTCCTTGAAAATGACTTCAGAACTCAAGAAGTCAGTCACCTTGATGTTTGCCTTGGAAACAGGTTTTTAAATGGAGATCCATAATTCAGAAACCACAGGAGAAAAACAGCTTTATTATTTTAAATTTATAGAGTAAGTAGTAGGATTAATGTTTAAAAGGTCATTCGATATATACATAAAAATAATTTCCGAGTCCAATAAAGAAATCATTTTAAGAAAGATTATTTTAGCATTACCTCATTAGAAATGTTAATCATATTTTTGTATTATAAAGCAAATTATGAAATAGGTAAGCAATCAGTTCCTATAAAGAGTCAGTGAACCTACTTTCGTTTTTGATAACACAAGAGTAATATGATGAGGTTAACATTCCTATTATCATCATTATTACTTGAAGATTACTTGATGATCCAATAAAGCATTTAGCGAATGACTTAAGGACTTAAGGAGAATTTGAGAAAGACATACTCACACGTGTGTTCAAAAATTAAATTCACAAAAACTTTTAGATAGTGTTTTTTTTTTTTTCCCACCACCTTTTTTTTTTTTTTTGCGGTACTGGGGATTGAACTCAGTGGCATTCTACCTCCGAGCTACAAACCCAGCCCTATATTTTATTCTTTATTTTGAAACAGGGTCTCACTAAGTTACGGAGTACTTCACTAGGTAGCTGAGGCTGGCTGCGAACCCGGATACCTCTGGTCTCAGCCTCCCAAATGCTGGGATTACAAGCGTGAGCCACCACGCCCAGCTTTCCACCACTTTTAACATTACTTAATTTAATATTATATGGAATTTAAAAAATATATATCACTTTATCGTAATCTCCTCAACATTTCAGAGTCAAGATTTGGTCACTTCATTTTATTTTGATAAGCTTCCACTTAATCCAGTAACAAAACAGTTCTGGCTTGGTCTAAATCATTTACTTGCATAAAGATAATCAAATTAAAGATGGATTTTCTTAATAGAAATGCTACTTTTTAATTAAAAATACAATTGCAGAGCATATTTCATGGCAGTACTACCTAGCTCTTTATACAGCCTACTGAAGTGTGAAACTCCTCCAGAGTTGTAGTAACTTACTTTACAGATTTGGCTTTTAAAATTAGATACTGCTCACAGAACATGGTACTGTTTACTGAATCCTTTCAATTTTACCTGTATTTTATTTCTCAATTTAAAATGTTTAATATAGCTTAAGATATGGTGTCTGCTTCAATTGTGTTCACTTAACATGTTCAATGACCATGAATTAGTTTAAATGATAAATTAATATAATATTCTTCTTAATTTTAGATTTCAGTCTCAAGTCCTGGAGCAAGCACTGACATAAATGTTAAGAAAATTGCAAGTATTGGTGATGTCTGTGAATCTATGAAACAGCAGCTCTTAGTTTTGGTGGAATGGGCTAAATATATTCCTGCCTTCTGCGAGTTACCACTGGATGATCAGGTATAAGTTAAGGAAATTATAACTGCCTTAAGTAGTGTGTTGTGAACTCTAAGATTTTGTGTTCTCTGAATCATATTTGCGAACCACTTACTATATTAGACAATAGATCAATTATCTTGTAAGAAAAGGATTGTTTTTCTTATCTATTCATCTTGTTCTGTGTCAAGAGGCACAACTGTTTGACTTCTGTTTTAGGGGTCTAGCATAGTTATTGATTGGGTAACAGTTGGTCAAGACACACTTCTCTGTCCTCTTGGAGTTTAAAGAGATTTTGTGAGGGAAGAGTAAATGTCTGGGAGGTAAATGTGTGCTGTGGCTATCGGACTTTCTGAAGCTTCCATACAAATTTCTTCAGAAATACCTGGCCACACATGGAAAGAAACCAAATAGGATGTGTTGGTGTCTGTGGAGGCACTTTATATACAATTAACATCTAAGTTTTGCCTTTTGTGCTGTCAAATTTATTTTAGTGTTTATTGTATAAAATTACAGGTGTGGCGACAATCTGTGGAATCATGATCTAAAAATCTATAGAGAAATAGAGCTAATTAAATATAGTCACCTTTTCCATACATAATATATATGTAATATATATATACTTCTTATATACATCGTGATATTTTTAATTAATGATCAGAAACTCACATTTTCTAATTAACTTATGAAGATTAGATCATTTTCAGGTTCATTTTGAATTCTTTGTACTAAATACTGTATAATTTTTTTATAGATGAAAGTTTCATTTTTCTCACATTGAGAAAATTAATCATAATAAGTATTATACTTAGTGTATATTTATATATCCTTTGACTAGTGTACTTTATTTTGATACACAAATCAAAGAAAAAGTAAAGGAAAAAGGGCATGACTGTTTAAAAATCACAAAAAAATATTTACATCAGAACAAAAATCATCATAAGAAGTTAGAAGTTATATTTTTAAGGGAACATTTCACCCAGTAACAGGAAAAAAATACTGTGAAATCTGAAATCATTCTTAAAATGTTCTGTAACTGTCTTCCTGGAATGAGTCATTGTTATTGGCATGTCATAAAGATAGCTTGGCTGGGAAGGTTATGCCAGAGTGAATAATGCTAAATTGCTAAAACCTACTCGTCTCACCCCAAGCAATATAAGTAAAGTCATATTATTTATCAGTTTTATATTTTTATTATCATTCTTCTTTAAAAGTTGCTGACTTACATATGAAGACAATGATTTAAATATGGGAAAATTAAAAATCCAGGAACAAGTCAGAAATAGTGTGTGTTTGCTAACTGATACTTACCACTAACAGTACAACATTAATAGCCAGAGATTAGCAAATGTGTATTGTGAGTAAGGGACTAGAGAATTAGCTTTCAGATTTCTGGTGTAGGTATGATCTCCATTTTATAATTTCTAAAACAGAATCCTAACTCACTTAAATTCATTCTCCAAATTCATCAAATGAGCATGTATTAGGAGACAACTGTTCAGTTTTAGGAACTGTGGTGATTTTGCTGTAAAAATACAGATTGCCTCACTAGTCTCGTAAAGTTTGTGTTCTATTTGGAAGAGACAGACAATAAAAAATACACAAATTATGAGTAAGTTATTTCTAGGTGGGGATAAGTTCTATAAACTGCTGTAAAATGCAATAGCGTGTGTTCTGGAAAATGGCTGGGAAAGGAAATAGATATTTTATAGTGAGAATCAGAGAAAACCATCCTGAGACCTGAATGCCAAGGGCCCAGCACACTGAGATCCAAGGAGAAAGCATTCCAGTGCCAGAAGAATATTCAAGGGTTCTGAGTCAGGCAGGATCCAGGAGGACTGCCAGATAAAGCCAGAGACCTGGGGGAGGTCGGAGGCAAAGCCTTGAGCCACCCCACCTGTGACACCATGTTGAGGGGTTGGGATTTTATTTTAGGACAGGAAGAAATTATTGAAGAGTTTTCAGCAGAGGGGTCATATTAAGTGATTACCATTCTTAAAATACCACCTTTGAAGCCAGGCGTGAGGCTGAGACAGGAGGATCTGGGGGTTCATGGACAACCTCAGCTACTTAGTGAGGTCCTCTGTAACTTAGTGAGACCCTGTTTCAACATAAAGAATAAAAATTAGGGCTGGGGGATGTAGCTCAGAGGTAGAATGCCCTTGGTTTCTGATCCCAGTACTGCAAATAAATAAATAAATAAATAAATAAATAAATAAATAAATAAATAGATAAATAAATAAAATAAAAAATACCACCTTTGAAGTTCTTTGAAGAAGGATGTAGAATGGGAGATCTGGAAAGAAGGGAGGAACAGCTCTTGAGTGTATCAGGGTGATCCAAGCAACAGGTGGCAAGGTGTGAACTGGGGCTGCAGCCCTGGAAGTGAAAGCGGGAGGGATCTGGATTAGGTTTTGAGAAGCAGTGCTAAGATTTGATGGATAGTTAGAGAGGATTCAAAAAACAGACTCTTGTTTGAATGTAAACAGACTCTTTGGATGGTGGTACCCTTTCCTAACGTGATGAACACATCTGAGGAGCATTACTTTGGTGCACATCATGTTCGAAATGCTTCCTCTTCGCCCCAGTGGTGAGGCACAGCATGCCCTTGAGTATCTGAATGAAGCTCAGTGGGGAGCTTCCTGCCCAGTCAGAAACTCAATCTAGAAAATGGCAGGAGGACCCAGGCCTCTCTGTCCTTTCTTCATCACAAGCCCTTGCTTCCCTTTTGTTTGCTCTATTTATTATGTGCAGGAGATTATGTTTACATTTGTTTTGTCATTTAGTCCTCATGAGTGAAGTCTGGGTGGTTTTTTTTATTTTCATCATTTCCTCCATTTTATAGTGAATCTCAAACATTCAGGTCAGTTTAACAAAAGTTAAATGGGTCGTAAGCGGCCGATCTGGATCTGAACTCTAGCCTGTTTGATTCTCTTTCTATTCCAAAGAGTCAACTAGTCTTCTTTTTTCCCCTGCCATCGTAACTCACTGTTACGTAGTTTCTAGAAATTCTGAAAATAAACTCTATTACCATACAAAGATAGAAAACTTAATGAATGGCAAGTACCTACAAAATTATAGTTTGTTAGAACAAAAGGAAAAAAAAAAGTCCCCAGCTTAAGGAACATTGAAAGTTAATCAGACTCATATTAGGCTATCTTTTAATCATTATATTTCATAATTAATTGTTAAACTTGGAATTTTTCATTAAGGTGGCCCTGTTGAGAGCTCACGCGGGGGAACACTTACTGCTTGGAGCTACAAAGAGATCTATGATGTATAAAGACATTTTGCTTTTGGGTAAGATTTTTTTTTTTTAATTTAAGAGGAGATTATGCATATTTCACGCATACAATAATATGCAGGATCTCTCCTGAATGTTCCAGGCAGACTCTGCCAAATGGTGTTCTTGCTTCACAGTCTGGATTTAACTGTGTCCTCACTCGACCTGTTTGTCCTTGCCTTGATTACATGTAAATTCAGAGTGTAGTGAGATGACCAGAGAGCATTCATATTTAAAAATGAAAATGAGATGTTGCTCAATAAATATAGTATTGAGGTATACTTAAATCTTATCAGGACAAAGAATTTGTGATTGCAATGACCACCTGTGAAGTCTCAATGTGTTTTCACACTCCGTCGCTATCCGATTATTATTATATATTTTCATATAACATGTCTATCCTCAATGATCTCATTGCCCATTATATACTATAAAATAATCTGGCAAAAAAAGAAGATGGAATGTCTGAGGAATTCTGATTGAAGTGTTAGAAAAAGCAAATGTAGGATGGCAGATGGAAAGGGGTAAAAGGCACAAAGGAGGCACACATGTGTAATCCCAGTATTTGGGAGGCTGAGACAGGAGGATCACAGGTTTGAGGATAGCCTCAGCAATATAGCAAGACTCTCAGTAACCTAGTGAGACTCTGTTTCAAAATAAAATATAAAATAAGGCCGGGGTTATATTTCAGAGGTAGAATGACCCTGGGTTCAATCCACACCCCCCCACACACACACACAAATGACACAAATGAAAAGCTTATATCTTCAGTAACTAATTATTCTAATCCCCAACCCTAGTTAATTTAAAAAAATTTGGCTTCAAGGAGTAAGATCCTTCTAATGCTTATTAAATTTACCTCTCTGTGGTTTGTACAAAATGAAGACTGAATTGTTTCTCTTTTTGTGATAGATATTTTGGCCACAAGTGTAAATGAATTAAGCACAGTATAATGATAGCTAATATTTATTGAGGGCATAAATGCTCGACTCTAAGTGTTTTACATATAGACACACATTCTTATCTAATCATTGAAATAAGTACTATTTTCTCCAGCCCATTGTACAGGTGAAGAAATATAGGCAAAAATAGTTTACTTATGAGCACAAAGCTAGGAGAGGAGTGAACCAGGATTTTCAGTGATGTGACTATGCCTGCATTCCTGGCAAATACCTTGAATATTGCTTTCACTATAAAGTTGAATACAATATATCCTAGAAAACAAAGTGTCTACTATATCAGTCTAAATTATTTTGCCCTGAGTAAATAAGTAAGCTCACTTTTCAAATGAAAGAATAATTAAGACTCACACAAAATAAAATTTAAAAAATAACTAAGTGAGGTGATGGATATGTTAATTAGCTGGACCATGGTAGTCATTTCCTAATGTATGTGTATATCTAAACATCACATGGTACAGTTTAAATATATGTATATATATATATATATATATATATATATATATATATAACATTTTTATATATTTGTTAATCACACCTCAATATCTGGGTAGAAGAAAGAATGGGGTTATATTAAATGAAAACTTATTTTGTGTGTGTATGGTAATGGGATTTGAACCCAACGGCATTTTACCTCCTAACCACATCCCCCAATCCTTTTTTATTTTATTTTTTTGTTTTGAAACAGAGTCTCACTAGATTGCTGGGAGTCTCCCTAAGTTGCTGAGGCTGGTCTTAAACCTGTATTCCTCCTACGTATTGGGATTACAGGTGTGTGCCACCTCACCTGGCTGAATGGATACTTTTGGACATCTTGTTACCCTGAAAATTCTTATGTTAATCAACTTTCCATGGCTGTGAAGAAAGATGAGGAAAGGTTTATTGTGGCTCACAGTTTCAGAGTTTTTAGTTCATGGTCACTTGATCCTATCACTTCGGGTCTTTGGGAAGGCACAACATCAGGGCAGGGAGTGCGTGGTGCAGAAGAGCTGCTCACTTTATGGTGGCCATGAAGCAGAGAGAGGGAGAGAGAGGAAGAGAACAGTGAGGCCAGGGTTCCAATATCCTCTTTAAGGACACACCCCCATTGACCTAACTTGCTTCCACTAGGCTCAACCTTCTAAAGATTCCACTAACTTCCAAAGACACCATGACTGGAAACCAAGCCTTTAATATATGTGCCTTTGGGGAACATTCAAGATCCAAACTGTAACAATTGTCTTTGCCTGGAATGGAAGGATTCAGAATATTCTGCTTTTTATAAAACCGAAAGTAGCAATCTAGTTTTCTTTTAGGAGATATAATAAATAATCATCAAATTATACCCAGCGAATTTCCCAGTTAGAAAGATCTTGAGGAATTGGGTGATTCATCTCTCTATCCAGTTTCTGAATTCTGTTGAGATCAACCTCATAAAGGTTGATCATCACATTTCTGTTTTGAAGAAGCCCAGAGAAGCAATACATTATCTAGCAAAACAACTCATGAAAGTACATGCACTAACTTTTAAATGCCAGCCTCTGTTACCAAGGCTTGTTGGAACTGTGTCTCAATAGTACTTGCTCCTTCATAGTCCTAGACCACCGAAGGAATGCTGTTGTTAATTCACTGTAAATGAGGAAGATTCCTTAGGATTTGAATTACACTCATTAATGAGTAAGGCACTAATAAATGACTGACAAGGAGGAAAGCTAATCATTATATTTTGATTCTCCCTGGTCAATTATTACCTTGTTATTAGTCTGTACTTTCGTGTTATCACCAGTGTCCAAGGCTGTTAAAATGCATGTGATCATCTTATCATTATTATTGATCTTTTAAGTGTTCTTAAGTTCTTCTAACATCACTAGCTGAATATTACTGAGAGATGAAGTGCTATTTCCTCCAGAGTTGACCATTTTAAACACTGATTCGTAAAAAGTTCAACAATGTCTGCCAATTTTAAGAAGAAGGTGGTTAATTTTTCTTTTTCTCTTAGGAAACAACTACGTTATTCACCGTAATAGCTGTGAAGTTGAGATCAGCCGTGTGGCCAATCGAGTTCTAGACGAGCTGGTTCGACCGTTTCAAGAAATCCAGATTGATGACAATGAGTATGCTTGCTTGAAAGCAATTGTGTTTTTTGATCCAGGTTTGTTTTCAAAATTCCATTAAAATAATATGATTAAAAATAAACTACCTGTTCACATGAGAATATTTACTCTCACACTCTGGTTAGATTATATCTTCAGGTTACCTCTTTTATTCCTCTCTTAGATGCAAAAGGGTTAAGTGACCCAGTAAAAATTAAGAACATGAGGTTCCAAGTGCAGATCAGTTTGGAAGACTACATCAACGACCGGCAGTATGACTCCCGGGGGCGGTTCGGGGAGCTGCTGCTACTCCTGCCCACGCTGCAGAGCATCACCTGGCAGATGATCGAGCAGATACAGTTTGTGAAACTTTTTGGCATGGTTAAAATTGACAACCTACTTCAGGAAATGTTACTGGGTGGTGAGTGCATTAACGGATTTCTATTTCATCGATGTATATCATACTAAGTGCATTAGAACAAGTTGCCCTATTTATTTACTTTTGTCCATATTTATTTCATCTTTTAAAGTTGTCATATGTTCTTGATTTTTTTTTCTTCTTCTTCTTTTCCCATGACAAATACATTCAATTTGTTACATTTAGACAGTCTGATGGAATGGGATAGCAATACTTGAAAAGATTGAAATCCCCATTCTTACCAGCCTTCACCATCTTTCCTCCACTCAGTCCCTTATCTACTTCCTGCTTTTAGGGCCCTTGAAGTACAGTGTGTGTGTGTGTGTGTGTGTGTGTGTGTGTGTGTGTGTGTGTGTTTTATTGCCCTAACTCCTGTAAAACTTCAAGAATACAGGAATTGCAACATAGCCTAAACACACACACACACACACACACACACACACACACGCACACACACGCACACACACACACACACTTAAAAATGAACATTTTGTTCCTGAATTATTAATTGATCCACCATAGTGGAAGAAGAAAGTGAGATTTTAATGCTGCAATAAATTTCAGGAATAAGTTAAGAAATCATTTATTTTATGCTCTGATTGAGATTAAATTTCCTAGGAAAATCACTGTATGTATTTTTAGTTTTCTGTTGCTTAATGTGTCCCTAATGATATCTTTCTGAAATAAAGGTTTAACATGCTATTAGGGTGATCCCAAATACTATAAACTTAAGGTAAGTGATTCTTGGAATTGTTTTAATAACAGGCAGCAAAACCAATGATTCCAGGAAATGGCATACAAGATCCATTACTAATATACAACATTATGATACAAGATTAATTTAGCCATTCTACAGTGAAAGTTGACATTGTTTTAATATGGCAGTGGTTCTGACAACTTATATTTGAATTCTTAAAAAGCACTTTGCAAAAATAGCAATATTTAAGTTGTCTGGAAAATCATTTGTGCCAAAGTAAACTTGCCATTCTTGATAAATATCATTAATGCAGCATTTTTCTTTTAATTTTCTCCAGGTGCTTCCAATGATGGCAGCCATCTCCATCACCCAATGCACCCACATTTGTCTCAAGATCCTTTAACTGGACAAACCATACTTTTAGGTCCCATGTCAACATTGGTTCACACAGACCAGATCTGTAAGTTTCTGGGCTACTTTTAATCATAACATTTCTTAAACTTGTTTTTTTGAGGAAAAGAGGAATTTTGGGGGAAGAATCTATTAGTAACCAGAAGTTACAAAAAACTGGGTATAATTTTCACTCTGGGACTCAACTGTTGAGATTTTTAAGATCATTATATTCAGCTAGTCACTTATTCTCCTTAGGTATGAGCTTGCTTCTTAAGTGGAATGTATAAGATCTTAAAATTCTCTACTTCATGGGTTTTAGGACTACATAAAAACCATACAGGTAGTCCTAGTTTTGCATGGTGGTACAGGACCATAAAAATGGCCATGCACGTTGAAACCATACAAAATAATCCTAATAATCAATGGGAAAATTGTGATTGCTTATCACCTTTAAAAAGTCAAAGCGCTAAGCTCTCATTTAATTATAGATTATAAACGTACAGACAAATTGAAAATGAGTAGTAGTGATATTTATTTAGTATACTCTAAAACATTAGAAACATTAAAAAAATTTTTTTTGGTAAAACAATTGTGAAGAGTAGTTTGAACAATGCCTGCTGCCCTCTTTTATAATTTACAATATGAAGTGAACATCTTTTCTGTGACTTTTTGCATTTTGCATTTTAATTCCTTGGAAATCTGGATCAGCTTCCAATGACCAGTTTCCTCTTTTTTTTTTTTGGTGGACATCTTTTTCTTCACTAAGTTCCCAGCTGCACATTTAGAGACTCAGATAGTGGCACAGTTCACATTTCCATGCTCAGCTATTTCTTCTATGACTCTGTTCATCTCCAATTAGAATTTCATTTCCAGCATTATCACTGTACGTTTCTTTGCTTCACTTTCATCTTTGTTGGAGGATTCTCTTTAACTATCCAATTTTGTAAAATATTTGTAAATAATTCCAGAGATGAATCAATGTGAGGCAAGGAATCCACACAACTCTATACTTTGTTGTCAGCATGTGAACTGAATAAAAGATGTTAGGTGACAAATCACAGATAGACTGAAAGATATGACTATGAGTAGTGATGGTCACAAAACATATCTGTTATTTGGGAATTTTTTTTGGAGACTGAAGGATTGGCAATGAAGTTTGTATTTATATAATTACTTACAGTGAATTTTGACTTACCATAGTAATTGAAATTTGAACAATTTTTTTGCAGAAGGGTATGATTTAAGCCATGGTAACTGGAATGCTGTATATCAGAATTGTGCAGAGTAAGGGCTGCTTATGCAAACTCTAATAACTATATAAACACTAAAAGGCCTTAATAGCTAAGTTAACTGGGTATTATTTCAGCTTTAATACAGATTCCATTTTTCTGAGCTACTGCGGGTATAAAAATTCTATTTCACAAAATATCTAGAGTTGATTAATTGCTTTTCAATTTATGCTAACAAATTCTGGATTTACCTTTGATCCATTGCTTTTAAATACTCACTGAGATGACTTGAGTTATTGTGATGCAATTATTATCCATTGTTGTATTACCTACTGAATTTATAATGATCTTTAATAACTAGTTATGCTATTGCTTTACCAAAATGGCCCATGTAATGCAGCAGTTGGGGAATATGACCAATGAGCTAGTGGCAGGGAAAGCGAAGGCCACAGAATTGCATGTTATCATACTGTCCTTTAGATAGAAGCTCTGGTAACCTTTGGGTAAATTGTATCTGAACCACAATATTCTCCAAGTATATGAGAGAGAAATTAAATTGTTAGGAAAAAATACAAATTCTGGAAATAATATGCCATACTTAATTTGTGGGTTCCAAGGTACTTGAAAGATCTTATTTGAGACCATGTTACTTTTCATTTAATAAATAGAGCAGAAAGAGAGGAGGAGAGCCCAACACCATAGCAGAAAGCAAGTGGAATTGTGTCTCTTACAGATCAGTTATTCATAAACTTGGAAAGCAAAATACATTAACAACACATCAGACATTATAGACATCAACTGGTGAGAGACTTTGACAATTCTGCTGGCAGTAAAATCCTTTGCCTTTTAAATGCTAGTGTTCAGGTATTTAAAAAAAATTTCTTGGCCCTAATATTTGAAGAATCACATCATCACAATTTTCATTTTTTTCTCTTTCAATATAATGTTCATGAGAATCACTTGTAAAGAAAAACTTGGCTTTGCTGTACTTATTGAAATGGTTTATAGTGCATGCAAGGCAAGACATTAAAGTACTTCAACCAAAAATGTAGGTTCATGCATACTATTTGATCTTTCAGAGAAGGCTGCTCCAATTTTAAGTCCATGCTAAATATCCATAAATAATTTAAAAGCAAATTTGCATAATCTTTTATCAATTAAACTTCATATAAGATGTTATTTCTAGATAATTGCTAATCTATATTTAACAATAATATATGTTAATGTATTAAAGAACACCAGTGAAAGGAGACTATTCCTGGTTTGGGATTTTGTGTGTTGGGGTGTGTGTGTGTACTGGGGATTGAAGCCAGGGTCATTCTCCCTCTAAGCTATCTTCTTAGCCCTATTTTATGTTTTTATTTTGAAACAGGGTCTTACTAAATTGCAGAGGGCTTTGGTAAGTTGCTAACGGTAGCCTTGAACCTACAGTCCTCCTGTACCAGGATTACAGGTGTGTCCCACCACACCTGGCATGGATAGAGTTTTTAAAAACTCTGAAAAAGGGGGGGAAATCTTCATATAAAATTTATAATGCCACAGTTTGATCACAAACATTTTTATTACTTCTGTTCACTATAAGATGTTTTTGAGTACTCAACTATTTCAACTTTTAAAAAATTATATGAAAGCTTCTAGATTATTTTGTAATATGGTAAAAATTCACAATAGGAAAAAATCCTATTCTAGACAATGAAGTATTCAAACTACAACTTTTTTATGTTCAGTTCAATTTTTTTCTATTAAATTACTTTCTCTTCAATTACTCAGACTTGCTTTTTGCATTGAAGGGGAAGGAATGGGCAGGTTCATTTGTAACAGAATAACTGTGAAGCAAACAAAGCCAGTATGTTTCAGATGCTTCTGACTACGACTTAGATTTCAAAACACTTATAAAGTACCTTAACTCTAATTTTGCATGTCTTCTAATATATCTTAATTAGTGTAATTCAAACCAAAAGTATTTTATTTTTATGTGTATTTTGATTTCAAACATGAAAATTGTTTTCTAATATTTGAAAAACTGGCCAGATGTGATGGCACATGCTTGTAATTCTAGTACTTGGGAGGCTGAGACCAGGAGGATCACAGGTTTGCAGCCAGCCTCAGCAACTTAGTGAGGTCCTCTACAACTTAGTGAGACCCTGGTTGAAAAGAAAGAATAAAATATAGGCCAGGAGGTGTATCTTGGTATCTTGGAGGTAGAATGCCCCTGGGTTCAATCTCCAGTACTGAAAAAAAAAAAAAAGAAAGAAAAGAAAAACTGACATTCTTTTTTTTTTTTTCACTAACTTCTTTCTACTAGGCTTGTTAGAGAATTAAATTAAATGCTTATACATGCTTTTAAGAAAGGTAGAAAGTAAGCCAGGAATGGTGACCCGCAGTTGTTGTATTTCCAGTACATGGGGGGTTGAGACAGGTTGAGGTTCAAGGCCAGCCTTAGCAACTTAGCAAGACCCTTTTTTTATATAAAAAAAATAAAAAGGGCTGGGGATATAGCTCAGAGGTAGAATGTCCCTGGGTTCAATTCCTAGTACTAAATAAATAAATAAATAAATAAATAAATAAATAAATAAATAAATAATAAATCAGGCATGTGGTATACACCTACAATCCTAGTTCTTGGGAGGCTGCAGGATTAAGGCCAGCCTCAGCAATTTAGGAAGACCTCATTTCAAATAAAAAATAAAAAGGGTTGTGGTGTAGCTCAGAGGTAGCTCAGAGGTACTTTACATATGATATTTAAGATCATAATAATGCATATTCGCACTGTACAGGGTTAAATGGTGTGTGTGTGTGTGTGTGTGTGTGTGTGTGTGCGCGCGCGCACGCGCGCACATGTGCAGGGGATGCAGTTTGCAGTTTGAGTGCAACTGTCACATACAATTCTGATTCTTTTTCCAGCAACTCCTGAGACCCCGCTCCCTTCCCCACCACAAGGCTCCGGACAAGAACAGTACAAAATAGCTGCAAACCAAGCTTCGGTCATTTCTCACCAGTCCCTCTCCAAACCAAAACAATTGTGAGAAGGTTTTTTTCTTCTGCATGGCACTGCATCAATGTGAAAAGTTGTTGGTTTTGCAATATCTCAGGATAGTACTTTTGGCAACCTCTCAGCCAAGGCTTCTTCATGGTGCTGTTTATAAGATGGTATCCCGTTTTCTTGTTTATATGCTCATTTTGTTTGTTGTTGCTATGGTGTGGAACTTTCACATGCAACCAATGTATATTTAAGTTTAATGTTTATATAGTGTATTGCTTCCAACGGCCCCTACACTGTGCCTGACCAGTTAAATCGTATGTACTACTTTCATTTGTTTTCATAATATTAATTTAAATCTGTAAATAATTGCTTTATTGTGACATGATGCAGAACTAAGTGTTCTATTTTTTTGACTAAGAAGAGTAGATCAGAAATCCCAGGTTAATGTAAACCAGGTTGTTTTTATAAATTATAAACTTACAGATTAGAAACCTAAAGCTGTAGAGTAGGGAGTATTTCTTTGAAGAAGAATCACCTATGGGCATTCTGTGGCCAGCAAGCATCTCTTCAGTACAGGTGCACAGTTAAATCTATCATAAGTTCAGAAAATTATAAAAAGCCATTCTTGGAAAACTGTGTTGGAAGATGTGTCCTCAGTTTTCAGTTAGGTTACAAGCTAAACTGTAACAAAGAAACCAAAAAACCAATGATTCAACCAAGAGACACATTCATCTCTCCTGGAGGAATCTAGAAACAGTTATCCATTGACTAGAAATTAGCACATGCAGCTCTGAGGAGGCCGGGAAAGTTGTCTTGAAGTTGGAAGCCTGCGTGGACTAAACAGCACCACTCTGGGAGACCCACACTGGGAGAGGAATTTGTCACCTACCACACATGTGCCTCATTGAATCCTCACAACTTCTTAAGAGAGACGGAATATAACCAAATTCATAAACCTAAAGAATAGGAGAGCTGCATGCAGACCCAGCTCTGGTTGTCTTCAATGAGAAAATTTCTTTGGCGTGGAAAAACAAATGTGATCTTCTTATTCACGGTGTGGTTTTTAAATACATGTCATTGAGTCACGATTGAATACTATCTATCATGATATCCCGTAAACAATGTGAGTAAAACTATTGCTATGTAAACAAGAAACCACTTTTGTACATTTAATGAGAATCTTCCCCTTAAAAAAAAAGCATCAAAGAAAACTTTAAAAACGCCAGGTAGATTTTAATAAGCACAAAAACAGTGAAATTTCTGCCTTAGAAGATTTGCAAAAATTCAGCAGCTCAGGAATATACTGAATGTCTGATTCCAGACTGAGGAACACAGTTCATGATAGTCCTAAACAATCTGATATCATCTGAAGCTGGAGTTTATTTTAAGCCAGTTAATGAAGGCTGCCTCATGAAGCAGGGACTCTTGTCTCTTACCACTTACTGAGGCAGTGCAAGCCAATTAAGCAATTATTAATGATATAAAAGGAGAAAAATTATCCCAAGCTATAAGATACTAAATTAAATAGTTTCCCCCACCCCAGGGTACTTCAGAATTTCTAAGAATATGATTTCATAGCTACCACTCATCCTACAAAGAAAAAGATTATGTTAATGTTACTTAACTTACTGGTTGTTAAAGTGAAATTGAACTCTTAAAGTAGAAAATCTGATGTAAAAGCTATCATTGATTTAATAGAATCAACAATATTTCTATAAGAAATAGTATTCTTGTGTAACTGTAAAATATATATCATTAAGTGAAGGAGGGTGGAAGAAGGGAGAGAAAAAAGAGTTTTTAACTCTTATTTTTTGAAAACTTACATAGTGTCTACTTCATAACTAGGAACGCTTTTTATTTTTATAAATACAAATACATTTTTTAGATTTTTGTTTACTTTTTGGGGGTTGGTCTCTCAGAAATTATTTTTAAAAAAATCTTAGTCCATGGAGGCCGCTCTAACAAAATACCATAAACTGGGCAGCTTATAAATAAGAAATTAATATTCACTAGTTCTCCATCTTGAGAAGCCTAAGATCACGGTGCTGGTTCATAAATGGAAACTTCTAGCTGTGTCCCCATTGGGGGAGGGGCAAGACTGCTTTCTGGGCCTCTTATGTAAGGGCACTAATCCCATTCGTGAAGGCTCCATGACATTCAGACAATAACAAATATATTTCAAATGTAAAACATAAAATTTGGCCTTGGTGAATCCTCTAATTTATCCACAAATACTTCCTAAACAGCTATCTTTTAGAAATTATTACTAATGATTTTATTTTAATAACCATAGTCAGGGAATTTGTAATATAATATTTTTATATACTGAACTGCCAAAAATGCTGGACAAAGAGGAACTAGTGTTTTCAGCACATTTTCAAAATGTTGATAAGGAAAGTGTTTGCTTTTGTATAATATGCATTTTTCAGGTAATAGAAATGAATAATTTATTGTGAAATAACAGTTCATTTTATAAATGTAAAATTATTTTTATAAATTTCATTGTTGAAAATCAAAAATTAGTAGATTTTTTAAATGTTAAATTATAGTGAAATTAAAATATTTCTAAACTATGATACCTTGTTTCACTGGACTTTCTAAATAAAAACTGAGAAAAATTAATTGAAATGAGTGATTTATTAGTTATCATAAATGATTTCATGATCTTAAAGTTACTGAGAAAATCTTTCATATGTCACTTAATTAAATTGATATAGAGTCTAACACTGGTTGTTGGATGCCAAGGCAAAATTAATCAACACATCCTCAAATAATGTAGAATTGGATGACGATTGAAGGGACAGTTCTCACCATTTATACTTTTCGTATGTATTTTACTTGCTTTTTAATAAAGTCACAGCAATTAAAATATGAGCCCTAAGTTGATTTAAGCATTGAATGTATCCGCTTTGGTGCAGAAGTTGTTAACTTGGATGTCTTAATTGCTGGTATCCTCTGTTCATATTCAAAACATTTTTGTAAAATTTCTAAACATGAGGATCAGTAAATCTTATTTTTATAGATTTCTACTCTTTGGTTTTATTTTTATTTCTGTCAAGGCATCACTGCAGCCCAGCCCCACCAGGGCGGCGAGGTAGGTAGCTGGAAGGCCAGAGAATGTGCCTGGAGACGACATGGTGGCATATGGTTTCTTGGGGGAAAACTCAGGAGAGTTCAGTAACTGCTCCAAGAAGAGTTCACTGGTGACAAAATCACAAATAGCACCTCTGTCCCTCAAAGTGCTTGGCCAAGCAGTATCACAGTCCCTCATAGTGCTCTGTCTGGTGGTGACCGACTGGGTGAGTGCGTGTGTCTTCTCCATGGTGCCTTCTGACGTCACTCAAAGAAGGTTTATATGGGAGGCTGCAGGAGCAGTGACATCATCAGCATCAGCTGGCTTAGGGTGCTTGTATGACCAGTACCCCAAGGAGTGACTGACCTGGATCACATACAAGACAGTGGCTTTCTACAATTGGCACTACCTTGCCCTCATTCCCAGTGCATGTAAGAGAAAGCCAGTGTCTTTCAAGATAATATGTATCTAGATCTTCTGCCCAGGCTCGCTCTCATTGTTCTTTTAATTTGACTAGGTTTGGGGGAACAGAAAGAGAGCATTCTGGGACATGATGCTTTACTGCTCCCCTCTTTAAAAACAATACAGGAAGTTACGCGTGTCCATCATTTTAAAAGACAGATTGCACTTAAGGTCTATAGTATAAACTTGCAGCCCTCTTGTAGCCCCTTTTGTAATCTCCCTACTCCTCTGTTCTATTCTTCAATAAAATTCAAATACTGCAGCTGTTTATCTGGTATGTTTTACTCCATAATTTGAAAACACATTTATATCACACTTAAAAAATGTTTGAAACCTTACCTGTTCACTTTCTACAATGAAAGTATGCACCTACATTTCTCCAATGTTCTTTTTTTCCTATAGTGATAGAGGTTGAACTCAGGGCTTTGTATATACAAGCAAGCATTCTTCCACTAAGCTACATCCTAGCTCTCTATCTCTTCCATCTCCTCCCCTCCCCTCTCCCCCCTCCAGTCCCCTCCTGTCCCCCTTCCTTCCTTCCTTCCTTCCTTCCTTCCTTCCTTCCTTCCTTCCTTCCTTCCTTCCTTCCTTCCTTCCTTCCTCTCCCTCTTCCTCCTTCCTTCTTTCTTGCTTTTTATTAGCAGTGATTGAATGCAGGGGCATTCTACCTCTGAGCTATACCCCCAGGCCTTTCATATTTGTCATTATTTTAAAACAGGGGCTTGCTAAGTTACTGAGAGACTTGCTAAGTTATTGAGGTTGCACTTGAACCTGTGATCCTCCTTTCTCAGCCTCTCAAGTACGTGGATTACATGTGTGTGTCACTATACCCATCTCAATTTCTTAATTATTTTTATTTATATTAGTAGCTACTATTTAAACAACTTCAAGTCATTTAAAAATATGAAATGAATACCTTTAATACCTTAGTGGAGAGTAGAGGAGATATATCCTGTTATCATAGTGAAAAGAGGAGTAGTCTTCACTGTGAGTCAGAGGAATACTACTTAAAACACATAGAACGTATAAATGATGAGGTATGTTGTAGCCTATTATTGGATGCAATTTTTTTTTTTTTGTGGTACTGGGGATTGAACTCAGGGGCGTTCTACCTCCAAGCTACACCCCCAGCCCTATTTTTTATTCTTTATTTTGAAACCGAGTCTCACTAAGTTGTGGAGTGCCTCACTAGTTAGCTGAGGCTGGTCTCGAACCCGGATCCTCCGGTCTCAGCCTCCCGAATGCTGGGATTACAAGCATGCGCCACCATGCCCGGGTTTATTGGATTCAATTTGACAACCATTTCAACATACTATTCTCCAAGTCTAGATCCCAGGAAACTCAACCTGAAACAACATACTAAGTACATACTAAGTATATATAATATATACGTGTGTGTGTGTATCTCATTAACAAACAGTTATACAATGCAATTAGTCACACTATAGAGTATAATATAAACGTCAAATTAGTAAAAATCAGATTTATGCAGTGTAGTTTACATTATCATCAAAATTCTAAGTTATATCTAATGAGAAACATTTATGCCAAAATGTTAAAAATTATAAAACAGTTCTGATTCTAATTCATTTTTCCAGGCAAATTTGAACATCAAAAATACATGGATTGGGAGAAAAGGAAGATGTTAAAAGTATAGATAAGACTGAATGACAGGTGTTTGAAAAAGCAAATACCATGGAAAAGCTGGCCAGATCAGAGTATTGGTTAGAAAGAGATATTGTAGTTGAGGATTTCCCAGTGGAAGAGTTCCAGATGACAAATGCCTAGCTTCATTCTTTGCACAGATTGCTTCTTTTGACGAACTTTTTCTTTCTTTCTTTTTTTTTTTTCCGATCTTGCTCCTCCATCTCCATTAAGATTCAGTTAACATAACACACCCAAACCTTCTGTGAACACTTTTACAATCTTCACCAGTAAAATTCATGACTTCCCTCATGTGTCTCATTATTTGTTCCATATACTATTTATAGCATTCACTCCTTTATTGTTGTTTATTGCCAATTACAATAAATTCCAGGTGAACAGAGGCCACATTGGATAGATTACTGAATTTCCAAGATAAACTGAATTCTCAGAAATTAAGTAACCAGTAGTGATTTCTAAATTAGACAAGAGATTAGTCAACTTCTAATTATTTTTGTGTGTGTGTGTTAGTAAAGGTCAAGAAAGAAATTTGCTAAAGAAAATATACTTTTCATTCAATGGATTTCTTAAGGTAATTACATTTTACTAAGACCATCTTGTCATGTTAATTTCTTAAATGAAAGTAAAAATAGTAAAAAAAAAAATGATTCAACTTTTTAGTAAGTTAAACATCACCAATCCCTGTTATTTACTTATATTTTTTTTTCTCACAGGTTTTTAAAACAGATTTCAACTTATATTATTTATTTTAATGTACTGTGAACAATATTTTGTTTTTATATGGCAAAACAGCCTTAAAACACAATTTTTTTTCCTTCCCTGTTACAGTATGTCAGAATTTCATGTTCATTTGACCCAAAATATAATTCACACAAATCATCTTCCTGCCTGCTTTAAACATTAGGGTCATAAGCAGATTAGTAAATGCAGTATGGTATTGCTTATTTATTTATTTATTTATTTATTTATTTATTTATTTATTTATTTATTTTGCGGTACTGGGGATTGAACTCAGGGGCATTCTACCTCCGAGCTATACCCCCAGCCCTATTTTTTATTCTTTATTTTGAAACCGGGTCTCACTAAGTTGTGGAGTGCCTCACTAGGTAGCTGAGGCTGGCCGCAAACCCGGATCCTCCGGTCTCAGCCTCCCGAATGCTGGGATTACAAGCATGCGCCACTACGCCCAGCTTGCTTATTTATTTTTTATTTATGGGATAACATACATTCAATTCAGTGATAATATAAAAAAATTCAAAACCTGTTTGCCATAGATAATGGAAGGAAAAGACAGAAATGTATTAAAGTTAATTATTACCTTATTTATAAGTCATCACTGTCTTTTCAGTACATAAGAATTCACTGTGTGTGTGTGTGTGTGTGTGTGTGTGTGTGTGTGTGTGTGTGTAGTAGTAGAAGTAGTAGTAATAGTAGTAGTAGTACTGGGGATTAAATCCAGAGGTGTTCTACCTCCGAGCTATACCCTCAGCCTTTTTAATTATTTTTAAATTTAGAAACAGGGTCTCGTTAAGTTGCTGAGGCTGGTCTTGAAGCTGCCATCCTCCTGTCTCAGCCTTCCAAGTACTGAGATGACAGGTGTGTACCACCATGCCTAGCTATAAGAATTCAACTTAAAGCCAGGCGTGGTGGCACATGCTTGTCATCCCAGTACTTGGGAGACTGAGACAGGAGGATTGCAGGTTTGCAGCCAGCCTCAGCTACTTAGGCCCTCCGCAACTTAGTGAGACCCTGTTTCAAAATAAACAAATTAAAGATAGGGCTGGGGGTGTAGCTCTGAGGTTGAATGTCCCTGGGTTCAATCCCCAGTACTGCAAAAAAAAAAAAAAAAAGAAAAGAAAAAGAAAAAGAACTCAAGACTCAAGTTAAATACAGCTTATGAGCACTTAGTTGACAGATAGATACAGTCAGAAGTGCATGTAAAACCTGTAGTGCTGTTTGTTTAGGAAAACACTCATCTTCATCTAGAATTTAAAAAGTTTAATCTAAGAAAAATAATTTCATTGCTATTGTTGTTGTGGTGGTTCTGTGACGAAACCTAGGGCCTTGGCCATTAACGAAGGACACTCTGATAGAATATAGAATGCACAACTGGATGGTGTTTCAACAGCCTAAGTACTGTGCTGCTACATTCCCACGGAATTGTCTCTACATTTCTCTACCAATATACAAAACAGATTCTTCCACAAAAAGATATCACGGTTATTCTAGAATAAAAATGCAATTAGAAGGAATTTAATGTAAGCATAGTTAATACTTCAGAAATATTTACCTTGTAATGCTATGGTCAAGAAAGACACTAAGCAGAATGAGCTCAGATACACAAAGTTGAATGACATATTTTTGTTCTGTAGGAGTTAGAAATCTAGTGAGGAAGATTGGCATGTATTAATACTTACATTAGATAATGTAATAAGTATTAGGATACAGTGTATCTTAGAAATCAAGAGTACAGTCTTAGCCCAGATTCACATGTAGAGTATAGTGTGTAATTGCTATTAAGTTATTTGGAAGTTCTTCCAGAGTATTAACTTCCAAACAAAGCAAAGGGGAACAAAACAAGACAAAGTAATAGTTATAGTACTAACAACAGTTATATTATTATTAGGGTGAAGTGAGAACATTTATAAAATGTGATTTTCATGGAACCTGGAGATTAGTAAGCACTAAAGGAAAATATGCTACCAAATATTATTAAAGGTACAGTGAGGCCTGAGAGCACAGAAAAAAGATCAGTTCTTTTTGATTCTGAGTACCAGGGATGTTTAGTAGAGGTCATCATTGTTTGAGTTGAGCTTATAAACAGGATTTGAATATAGGCCATATGGGAAGGGGTGGGAAGGACATTTTTGGCCGAGGGAGCGTATCAATCAACGGCATAGAAAACATGACCTTTGAGGGAAGTTATGATAGGTTAATACGATCAAATCATAGGGAGAATGTATTAAAAATAGGACATCAGCTGTGAGACAAGTTTCAAAACCAGGAGAAGGAAGCTAGGATATCAGGGATATAAATCGCAGATGAAAAGATGATGTCCAGTTTAAGAAAGAATCCAGGAGGATGGAGAAATTATTTCTGAGTTAGGGAGACCTATTAATAAGTACTTACAATGTAGGAATAACCTCTTAAAATTTATTTTAATATTTTATGGCTACATTTGATTAGAGTATGATATCAAAGTTTTGATAATGCAGATACTAGATAGTTGTCTTAAGGATATTTAAACATTTTTCTCCATTTGTTCCATAGAACATATATTTGAAGAGTTTTTCTTTAAAATATTTTGAAAAATAAGAGCCAAGCATGGTGGTGCATGCCTGTAATCCCAGTACCTGGGAGGCAGAGACAGGAAGATTGTGGGTTGCAGGATAGCCTCAGCAATGTAGTGAGACTTTAAGCAACCTAGACAGACCCTGTTTTAAAACAAAAAATTAAAAAGGCCTGGGGGTTTATCTCAGAGTTAGATTGCCCCTAGTTTCAAGCCCCAGTAACACACACACACACACACACACACACACACACACACACACACACACACACAAAACAAAAACAAAAAAAGAAAGGAAAGAAAAGAAAAATAATGTGGTTCTTTTCCAGATCATTTATAATAAATCATCTTAATTCTGTGAGATGAATTTTAGGAGCTTAGAGTAACAAATGCACTTTTATCAGATAAATAAATTATTGAACTATATTCCTCATTAAAAAAAGTGATCCTCATAATCTGATACTGAATATATACAAGGAATCCTTAAACATATTACCTATGACTTCTTCTATGGTATATAACATGCCAATGCTATTCTCATATTCTGGTTAAGCATTGCAAAATAACCACATAAACTACCCATAGACCTACTGATCAACAGTTTTTAAACATGACTAGTTCATAATTATTGGACTGTGAAGTGAAAAACAAATACTATATGTTCTGTGGAATAAAGTTTTTTAAACTGATGAATAATAATTTAAAATGGGCATGCAATACCTACTTCTATTTTTTTTTTTTTTGCGGTACTGGGGATTGAACTCAGGGGCATTCTACCTCTGAGCTACACCCCCAGCCCTATTTTTTATTCTTTATTTTGAAACAGGGTCTCACTAAGTTGCAGAGTCCCTCACTAGGTAGCTGAGGCTGGCCAGGAACCCAGATCCTCCGGTCTCAGCCTCCCAAATACTGGGATTACAAAAGTAGGCCACCACGCCCAGCTACCTACTCCTATTTATTTTCTGCTTAATAAGAAATGCTTGGCTGGAAAAGGGGAAGTTAGAGATCAAGGAAGTGGTTAGTCCTCATCTGGGATTTGATGATGTGCCTAAAACAGGTAGCTTGAGTCACCTCAAGGACAAGTCAGGTGTGCTGACACATGCCTATGATCCCAGTACTTGGGAGGCTGAGACAGAAGGATCCCAGGTTCAAGGCCTGCCTCAGCAAGTTGGTGAGACTCTCGGCAACCTAACCAGACCCTGTTGCAAAACAAAAAATAAAAAGGGCTGGAAATGCAGTGTAGATCAAAGGTAGAATGCCTCTGGATTCAACTTCCAGTACCGTGGAACTGGGGGAGAATTACTCAAGGACATAAGTGAGTGGTT